>PVHX01005831.1:79412-107918 GCA_004024805.1 Geosciurus inauris | reverse complement strand
AAAAAATCTGCTGAGATACGAATTGGTCTCCCCTTATATGTAATCTGGTTCCTCTCTCTTGTGGCCTTTAAAATTCTATCCCTATTCTATATGTTGGGCACTTTCATTATGATGTGCCTTGGTGTAGATCTGCTGAAATTTTGTACATTTGGTGTCTTGTAAGCCTCTTGTATTTGATTTTCCATTTCATTTTTCATACTTGGGAAATTTTCTGATATTATTTCATTGAAGAGATTGTGCATTCCTTTGGCTTGAAATTCTGCACCTTCTTCTATCCCAATAAATCTTAGATTTGGTCTTTTGATGCTGTCCCATATTTCTTGTATGTTCTGATCATGATTCTTTACCATCTTCACTGTATGGTCAAATTTGTTTTCAAGATTGTATATCTTGTCTTCATTATCTGAGGTTCTATCTTCCAGGTGATCTAGTCTGCTGGTGATGCTTTCTATTGAGTTTTTTATTTGGTTAATTTTTTCCTTCATTTCAAGAATTTCTGATTGTTTTTTTTTCATAATCTCTAGTTCTTTCTTAAAGTAATCTTTTGCTACTTGTAATTGCTCTCTTATCTCTTTGTTAGAATGATCTATGGTTGCCTTTATTTGCTCTCCTATTTCCTTGTTGGATTGATCAATTTTTGCCTGTAATTGTTCACTTATGTCATTCTTTAGTTCGCTGATCATTTTAATTATGTACATTCTGAATTCTTTCCCTGACATTTCATCAACCCTGCTGTCCATGGATTCTGTTACAATGGTATCCAGGTTTATTTGGGGCACTTTCTTCCCTTGTTTTTTCATGTTGATTGTGTATCTTCCTTTCTTGAAATGCCAATCTGAGGTATTGCGACTTCTGTCCTATAATCTTGTACTGACACTCCAGATTACCTGTGTCTCACCTTAGGGCTACTTCTGTTCTCCCAGTGTCCCCAGATGGGGACTAAAGTTGGTGGCAGAAGTAGTGGATGTATCTCTAGAGGGCAGTGGGAGTGGCTTTGGCTGGGCTCCTGAGGCGGCCTCTGAGGGCTGTTTTGCCCCTCTCTTGCACTCCTGCGGTGAACAGGAACTCTGGAGTGGAACTAGAGGCGGGCTCAGGTCTCAATTAGGGAGAGTCACAAGCTGGAGAGTCTGTGTGTGACCCTTACAGTGAGTGTGAGCTCCCCTGGGGCTGGGGCTAGAGGCTAGCAGGCTCTGGCTGCCTTCAACTGGGCACCCTGGCATTCCCTAAGGGTGGTTTTGGGCCTTCTGTCTTGCCTGACCACAGGAACTCTGGAACGGAACTGAGGCAGGCCCAGAGCGCACTAGGGTGGGGCCTCTTCACGCTGGGGTCTCTGGAGGCCACTCTTACCCTGGGTGTGACTTCCTCTGTGGCTGGTAGCAATCAGACTCTGGTCAACCCTTAGTTGGACACCCGTGGAGTTTCCTGAGGGTGGATCTGGGCCCCCTGTAGCTCCTGCCAGATTCCAGGAACTCTGGAGTGGAACTGGGGTGGACCTAGGCTGCCCTTGGAAGGGGCTGCCACACGCTGGTGTCTCTGGAGCAACTCTTGCCCTGAATTTGGGCTCCCCAGTGACTAAAGGTAGCAGACCCTGGTCTCCCTTTGGCTGGACAACTGTGGAGGTTCCTGAGGGCGGGTCAGGGTCCTTTGGTGTTCCTGCCGGTCCACAGGAATTCTGGAGCGGAACTGGGGCGGGTCCAGGCTGCCCTTGGGCAGGACTGCCTCATGCTGGGGTCTGTGTGGGGACTCTTACCCTGAGTTTGGGCTCCCCTGTGGCTAGAGGTAGCAGTCCCTGGTCTCCCTTTAGCTAGACACCCATGGAGGTTCCTGAGGGCAGATCAGGGCCCTCTGTGGCTCTTGCTGGTCCCCAGGAACTCTGGAGCGGGACTGAGGCAGGCCCAGGCCACCTTTGGGCGGGGCTGCCTCCGCTGGTGTCTCTGGAGCGACTCTTGCCCTGAATTTGGGCTCCCCAGTGGCTAGAGATAGCAGTCTCTGGTCTCCCTTTGGCTGGACAACCGTGGAGGCTCCCTGAGTTTGGGCTCCTCAGTGGCTCAAGGTAGCAGTCCCTGGTCTCCCTTTAGCTGGACACTCATGGAGGTTCCTGTGGGCGGATCTGGGCCCTCTGCAGCTCCTGCCAGACCCCAGGAACTCTGGAGCGGAACTAGGGCAGACCCAGGCTGCCCTTGGATTGGGCTGCCTCACACTGGTGTCTCTGGAGCGACTCTTGCCCTGAATTTGGGCTCCCCAATGGCTAAAGGTAGCAGACCCTGGTCTCCCTTTAGCTGGACACCCGTGGAGGTTCCTGTAGGTGCATCTGGGCCCTCTGCGCCTCCTGCCAGTGCACAGGAACTCTGGAGCGGAAATACGGAGGGCCCAGGCTGCCCTTGGGTCGGGCTGTCTCCGCTGGCATCTCTGGAGCGACTCTTACCCTGAATTTGGGCTCCCCAGCAGCTAGCAGCTGGGGCCGTGTATCCACCGGAGCAACTGCTAGGGGCCTTGTGTGGTTGGGTGGGCGCTAGGGCCAGGTACCCTGTGTAGAAGCAGGCCCTGCCTGGGGTGAGCCCTGGGCTGGGGCTCTGAGCCGCCCGCAGCTGAGCTCCGCCGCCGTTTGCTGCTGAAGTCACGCTGCTTGTGGCAATGGCTGCTGCCTGGTGGCCCTGCGTACACGTGCAAGTGAAATTCCTGCAGGGGTAGCTGTAGGATGATGTCCTGAAGCTGGCTGAGAGACAGTATTTCCACAATTTCAATCTCTGGCTCTAGAGAGACTGACCGCGGTGTCTGTCTAGGCCGCCATCTTGGAACCGCCCTCTGGAATGTATTTTAAAGAAGCGGTGGAGAAAGGAAGGTATTTGTGTTTATCCACTTCAAAATGTTTTTTAAATGCATGCTTCCCAACCATATCCCCTTGTTTCTTATACCTGACATTGGTACTCATGAACAAGATGATAAATACGTTCAAGAATTTTCAAGCCAGGCATGTGGCACATGCCTGTAATCCCAGTGACTCGGGAGACTGAGGCAGGAAGATCATAAGTTCCAGGCTAGCCTCAGCAACTTAGAGAGACCTTGATTCAAAATATAAAATTAAAGAAAAAAAGAGGTTGGGGATGTAGCTCAGTGGTCAAGCACCCCAGGGTTCAATCCCCAATACCAGAAAATCAAAAAATAGAAATATAAGAAAAAAGAATTTTAATTCATCTCCCTGTATAAACTCCTCTTTTTTTTCATTGGATGGAAAATTATTATTGTAACCATCCTACCATAGATAACAAAAATCCAGTGTAAATAAGCTTAAGCTAAAAATTCCTAGCAACAACAGGTAAAATGAAGCAAAACCATAAAATACTTACCATTTGTGAGAAAAAGAAAAGGGAAAAAGTCCATATTGTTAACAACCAACTTAAATCATTTTATCTATAATAAAACCAAGATTCTCCTGCCTTTGCTTATCTTCACTATTTCTCAGTCCCTTGCTTTAAAATCCATCCAGAGAGCTAGAAGACATGAAGGTACCATCAGCTCCATCAGCCTGAGTGTAAGGATGAGCCCAGGGGACACTGGAGGAGTGTGACAGGACTGAGCACAGAGATTTATTTAGCTTCTTAATTCTGAAAGCCTCAGCTTAGAAATCACAGGACTTAGTTTAAATCATCTTCAGACTCAAAAAGGTAGGAGAAAAACCATCAGCAATAAATAATAGTCCAAAGTAGAACATTAAGGAGAGGGTTGACAATGTTTTCCGAGTGACAGGTGCTTTCTGATCAGGTTAGAAGATCTCAAACCCATCTTCTCAGATCTTAGCTTGTAGTCTAGTCATGGACAATTTTATTCTTCCTTTCTCTAAAGGAATAATGAAGATTGATCACCTTGGCTGTCTTCTTTTTCCCATTGTAATTATAGTATAAAATGTCAAATGAACCAGCCTGTCATTGTTCTCTTTGTAGAAGAGGAAGATAAACCACAGGAGTTTCATAAATAAGAGAGGAAAAACCAAGCCACTCACTGGATAGGGCCTTGCTGTGGTCTAAATCAGCCCCATTCTTAACAGACGAGAAACTAAATGTCAACAAGATGGCATAGTATGTTCAGGATCCTGTTGGGAGCTAGTGAGAGAGAGCTGGGAATGGAGTCCAGGCCTGCAGATCTTCACCACATTCATTCTGTTGGATGAATTCATCCAGATTTTATTTCCAAGATAAAAAAATATCAAATTTCTGGCATCAGGTAGCAAAGTTTCAGTTATAGGAAAGTTCTCTGTATCAACTACCCATTGACATAAGACCAATGGTTGGTGATATACAACAGCAATAATCAGGGCTGGAATGTACCTCAGTGGTGGAGTACTTGCCTACCATGCAGGAGGCTCTGAGTTTGACTACCAGCCCCTCAGGAAAAAGAAAAAGTAACCATGACCTTTATTCTTCTTATATCTCATGGTGGAAGCTCACTTGGTCAGCTACATAGTTCTTAGTCAGAGGTCAGAGTTGCAGTCAGATGGCAGCTAGGGCCAGACTCCTCTTGGAATTTTTCTTAATCATATGTCTTATGATTGATGCCTCTGTCTTCTGTGACCTAAGTAGGATCTGTGAGCTAGATACCACCTGGCCTGGGCTTCATCTCAGCATGGTTTCTGAGTTTTAAGAGCAAGTATTCTGAGAGGAATGAATTGGAAACTGCATCACCTTTTATATCCTAGCTTCAGAAGTCACTTACTGTCCTTGTCACTGTAGTCATAACACACCCAGTTTTAAGAAGGGGGAACATAGATCTTCTGTCTCAATGGAAAAGATTTAAGAAGAGCATATGGCTACTTGGGAGGACAAAGCAGGAAGATTGCAAATTCAAGGCCAGCTTATGCAAGTTAGCAAGTCCCTATCTCAACATAAAAAAATAAAAAGGGTTGGGAATGTTGCTCTGTAGTAGAGAACCCTTAGTTTAAACTTTAGTACCACAAAGAAACAAAAAATCACATGGAATGGAAGATGAAATGTGGCCATTTTGGAAAATGCTATCTTCCATACTATAATGCAACAGAGAATATATGGACCTTTGTCCACAGTTTCTGACACAGAGCTTCAAGAAACTTGAAATTTCCTGTGATAGGAGTTTGCTGGAGCAGCTTACAAGTATTATGAAAAAGCTCAGAGAGCATTCTAATTTTATCTTCAAAGCTCGCTTATTTTCATTTTTCTCCCTAATGCCAAAGATGCCCTAATGTAATTTCCACTCCAGAGGATTTCCTATTCTGTTTTTAGTTTTAAGGATCATGAAGGCTTGAGCAGCATGCCTTTCTGACAGGTCAGAGTGTTCTGCTCCAATGGAGATAATTACAGCAACATATCTGGGACTCAGTCCTTGGATCTTTTCTCTTTTCCACCTACGTTTTCTCTTTAGTTGAATTCATCCTTATCGTGACTTTCAATGCCAGCCATTTGCTTCCACCTGGAGGTCTCCTCTGAACCTCAGTGTCTTTCATTCAATGGCCCGGTCAATGTCCTCTGCTTACAGCTTAATATTCACCTGAAACTTCACATGTACAAACCTAAGCTCATAGTTTCTCTGAATCCTGCCCCTCCCACAGTTTTCCCATTCTCTGTTAATGGCACTTTAATCTTTTCAGTTTTCTAAATATTGACACTCTTCTTTCATATCCCATGTCTGATCCATCAGCATAATTGAGCAGCTCTTTCTTAATATATTCCAAATTCAACTCGTTCTCTCTATCCCCACTGCCACCCCTGGGTCCAATCCATCATTATTTATTGACTAAATTATTACAATATCCTGTTTTGTTTTTCTCTTGTAACCATCATTGCCCGATCCCCATAATCTGTTCCTAAAACAGATGCTAAAGATATTCTGTCAAAATAAGAGGGGCTGGGGTTGTTGCTTAGCAGCAGAGAGCTTGCCTAGCAATGTGTGAGGCACTGGGTTCAATTCTCAGCACCATATAAATAAATAAAATAAAGGTCCATCAACAACTAAAAAAAATTTGAAAAATATTCTTAAAAGAAAAAGTTAACCGGGTGTGGTGGTACACACCTAAAATCCCAGCTATTCAGGAGGCCAAGGCAGGAGGACGATCACAAGTGTGAGACCAACCTGGGCACTTACTTAGTGAGACCCTGTCTCAAAATAAAAAAGTGAAAACAGTTCTGGGTGTGTATCTTAGTGGTAGAGTGCCCTTTCTAAAATTATTTTTTATTTTGAGACAGGATATCACTAAGTTATCTAGGGCCTTGCTAAGTTGCTGAGAGTGGCATTGAACTTGAGATCCCCCGGGCTTAGCTTCCCAAGACACTGCAATTTCTGCTTTTTAATAAATCTTTCACTGACTATCTTATTTAAAATTTCAGCTCTCCTCTAAATATTCATATTCCTCTTTTCTGATTGATTTCTCTTTTTAGATTGCATAACTATCTCAACTACTGTATCATTTACTTATTCAATGCTCTGTTAGGAACTGAGTTAAATATTTCAGGCAAGTTGGAAGTTTGGGGAAAATGGAGATTCAGCAAATTCTTTGAAGAGCAAGAGGATCTGAGTTCACTTTTGAAGAAATTGGTGGGATTTGAATAGTCAATGAGGAGTGTAGAGATAAAAAAACTTAATAAATTTTTCTTATTCATTGAAAGGTCCATGGCTCACATTCTTATAACAAATGCTAGTTTAGCAAAAGAAAAACAACAAATTTATTTAATCAAAATTTTACCCTCAGAAACAAAGACCCAAAGATGTAGGGAATATTGTGTATTTTTAATGCTAAGTCTAACATAATAAGAGAATAGTTGTGGAGAAATATGATTGGACAAAGGCATACAGTCTAATGGTAATGAGCTGAAGAGTGGGGGACCAGCAGGGTGTTGGTGTTCAGGGCTGGGAAGAATGCCACTCAGTAGTAGAGTGCAAACAGACCCTGGATGTAAGAGAGAGAGAGAGAGACAGAGAGAGAGACAGAGAGAGAAATGGAAGGAAGGAATGGATGGATGGAGGAAGTAAGAAAAGGTTGGTTTGTTCAGATCCTTCTCAGTCTCTCCGTGTAACATTCCTGGGTATAGAGCAGACAACTGTCACCTGAGGGTAGAGAAAAATGTTTCTAGGTTTTGACTTGCTGTGGGAGAGAAGAGGTCAGGGTCAGAGAAACCTTGTTTTTGAGGCCTTCCTGTTTCCTTCAACTCAAGCAACATGTCAGGGTGCCATATTTTGGTGTATTGTGTCCTGATCCCTGATAGGAGAGAGTATTCCACAATTCCACATGAAGGAGATATGAGCTGTTTTCTAGAGATTTTTAGATGAAAAAAAAAAAATTATCTTAGTAAGTAGGATAGTGCAGCATTTTTTTTCTTTTCTTTCCTCCTCTTTTTTCTCCTCCTGCTTTTGAATGAAAGGACTTTTTCATCCCTGTATTTTCAAAATTTAAAAGTTTATCCCAGAATCTAACACAGAGTAGAACTTCAATAAATGTTGGGTGGAGTATTGGATGAATAAATGAATGGATAACTAAATAGAAGAATGGAGGAAGGATGGATGGATGGATGCATGAATAAATGAATGTATCAATGAATCAAAAGATGAATGGCTATGTAGTTAATACAAATTCATAGATCCAGCTGCTTCCTATTTAAATAACATTGGACTCTTGATTCATAAATGAATTATGATACATAATAAGTAAAAAGATTATCCAGTGGATTAAAAGACTGAGAATTTTGTTTCATAGATAAAAGAACTTTTAAAAAAGATTATTAGAAATCTTAACCCCCTTTATACTACTTTGACAAAAGCAGTCATTGAAAAATTTTCTACTTTGGAAGCTAATGTTTCTTGCTGTGCAATCCAATTTTATTGAGAAACAAGAGCTGCCTATTAATTTCTTGTATTCAGTAGGAAAATGATAATTATTATCATTATGTAAATGTGACAGTCAAAATATCCTATTTTATCAACTCTAAGATACTCATTTCCCCTCACATTGTAATATCTCTGAAATAAAAATGTGTATTAAAATCAGTGATGTCTTAGTATTATATTATAGTTTAATTGCCAACATTGAATATTTTATTTCCTGGTGGCATTTTTAATGCTGTATTTTATATGCATCAGTGTCTAAAGGTATGAAATAAGAAATCCCAAATTTAGTCTCCATGTAGAATTGGGATTGAAACTAAAGTTGCCTCAGTTCTCAACTAGAGTTTTAATAACTAAATGATATTTTCACTAAAAAGTTGGAGCCCTTCCCAAATTGCTTTTATACTATACCTTATAGATTTAAAGAAACTATCATTCTCTTCTATGTGCCTCCCAGTAGATATTAGAAGGGAAGTAATCTTAGGTTTCAGAGATACCATCTTATGACAAGTTTTCTGAGCTAGGAACCTCACCTATTGTTGCCAGATATAGCAAATAACAATACAGAAATGACTCACACATTGTATGGGACATATGCTAAAAAATAATTTATTTGCTTATCTGAAATTCAAATCTAACTGGGCATGCTATAATCTGGCAACTTTAACTGACCTAATTAGTGGAAGATTAGGGGACTAAGGGTATGAGGGAGGTATGAGCTACTCTAATAAACCAGGGATGAGAGCCCTCTGAAAGTTGTATGACCCAGAACCTTGGGAGCCTCCCCTGATTCAACTCTTAAAATCCATGTTGGAAGTGTACCAAATGCTCATTTTGGCTGGGTGCCAACTAGTCTCCTATTAAAATAAATACTGAGATAAAGCCAAATATCACAACTTAGAATGAATTTCTCGGCTAGGCTTTTTGTTCTTGTTTTTTTTTTTAATTCATAACCTGAATAGAATTAAATAGCAAAATAAAAATAAATACTATTTTTAAAGTTTATTTTATTTAATGTCATGAACAATAATAATCTAATTCTGTAAGGATTAAAAATACATTGCAGATATAATTTCTTTTACTCTGCCTTCTATTCTTATCTAAAACTTAATATATATTTGTTGGCTCAAAAAGAATAATATGCTATACCTAAAGTTATCTAGCAGAGCCATTCTTTCCTAATATACTCCTATTGGCTGATGATATGTTTCTTTATTTATTTAAGGATTTGAAAGTTTATTTTTTGTTTGTTTCTTTTGAGGGTTGTTGTTATTGTAGTGCTGGGGATTGAACCCAGGGCCTTGCACATGCTGAGAAAGTGCTCTACCACTGGGCTACAACCCAACCCCTACCTGAGGAAGTATAGATTAAGCACCCTTGTTCAGTCCCCACCATACCTCAGTCAGCAGACCTGATGTGAACCTAAGGACTTCCCTTTCATCCTGCTCCATTGCTATTATGGGAGGAGTTAAATTCTCCCAAGTTGAGACAAGAAGATCCTGCTTTTTTAAAATGATCGTCCAACTCTCCCAAGGAGTATGTTCAGAGATTCTCCAAGTTTATAATAACCTATAGGGGGAGAACCCCCTACTTAAGACCTCATACATATTTCTTGCATCTTACATCTAATATAAAACCCAGGACAAGCATTTGGTGTATGTGCAATAAGCATTATAGGCAAGGCACAGGAATCTGTCAGTCCACCCTTCTTTTGCATAAACCACTCCTAGGAAAAAGCTGAACAAAGGCGAACAAAGAACTCAGAAGCACAAATAAGCCCAGACACCCTCTGAGTCCATAGGCAGATGACTTTGTGATGTCCCCACTGCACCCTGGCAGCGTATCTTCCTCTAATAACTATTTTAACTACTTCTCTTTGTCTTGTGTTCTTCTCACTGTCTGAGGACCAGCTATTACCCAAATCTCAGGACACTATTTGAAAGTTTTTAAATAATTGATTTTGGACATAAAACTCACAGGTTTCACAATCATTAATTATAGTTATACTTTAAACTCTTGCAGTAATAAAGACACATTTGTACTTCAACACACCAATAGAATTTTAGCATACAAAGTTCACAAGGCGATTTTTCACCCCAGCTTATCTATAAAGGACCTAGATACTTGCTCTATTCAAAACTGAATATTCATATGTTAATAATAAACCTCAAAGAAGGGCATGCCTGTTTAATTAATTAATCATTTTTGTAAACACTCCAAAGTATGGTCCTATGCCAGCATTATTACCTGCAAGGAGCAGGCAGGCCCACAGGCCCACTCTAGGCCTACAGAATCACAATCTCCCATGGTGGAGCTGTGCTTCAACAAGCCTTTCAGGAGATTAGCATGCATATTGAAGTTTGAAAAGCTCTAGTCTTGCAAAATAAATACCTGGAAGCTGGTTATACATACAGGAGCTTAGGTCCTTCCCAGACAACATGAGTTGGGATCTGTACTTCAACAAAATGTCTGAGTGATTTTTATGCACACTGTAGTGTGAGGATACTTCCGGAAGATTCCAAAAGTGAATGTTGTGTTGCATCACATCTGTCTCTAACCAATGTATCCTAATGAAGGACCAGGAACTTCCAGTGACACGTGTGCCTGGGTGTGATGACTGAACCTGATTCAAGATTCTTTTAAGGTCAATGACCTTTGGGAATTATTTTAAACAATCATGAGCAGACACAAATTTCCTTCCATTCTTCTGTCTACAGTGCTCCCTTCTGATCCTTAATTAGCATCACACACACACACACACACACACACACACACACACACACACACACCTCCCATTTCTTGTCTAACTCTCATTGCTACAGTTTCCCCATAAATGCTACTTGCATTTTTCATAGCTTTTTCCAAACCAAGAAAACTACCTGTATCTTTGTTTCTGTTTTTTAAAGCTCTGATGATTTTTGTATTACTCTTTGACAAAGTTCAAATGCAGGTTTTTGTGAGACAGGAAAATTAGAGCACAGTGTCATCTCCTCTCCTTCAGTCTCAGCAGGCTGAGGATAGGGTGTGTTGGGTGAGGAGGGACTGCCCTGTACAGTGCTAATCATCTAGTCTTTCCAATAGTATGTGCTGAGTGTTTTCCTTCATCATTCTCCTTTTCTTGGGGGACATTGTGAAGTCTTCCCTCTTTCAGGACAGTTTATATAGCTATGGTTCTCATAATTTGTGTAGCTCATTTCATGTGTTATCTTGTCCTATTGCTTTTTTGGGGGCACTAAGGATTGAACTCAGGGGTACTCTAGTATTGAGCTACATCCCCAGCACTTTTGTTTTTTGAATTTTGAGACAGGGTCTCACTAAATTGCCCAATCTGACCTTGAATTTGCTATCTTCCTGCAGTAGCCTCCTGAGTAGCTGGAATTACAGGCGTGCACTACTGAGCCGGGCTATCACATTTTTTGACAGTTACAAAATTATATTTTGTCTGGATGAGTAGATATTAATCAGGGGGCATGTTATGACTTCAAAAAGGTCCCTGTTGGGGTGAAGTGGTGAGGGAGTATGTCCCCTGAATGCCCACCAATTATCTAGATGACTATCTTTACCTCATGTGACTCATGGAACTAGTTTTTCTTTGATTTTTATTTTTAAAATAGGAGAAAACTTAGTAGATTAATAATTTTCCAGTGGAAGGTAAAGTAATTCTATCTAATTGGGAACAATTTGCCAATAAATATCAAAACCCTTGGAAACAGTTTGACCCTGTGATTTTATTGCTAGGAAGATATCCTAAGAGGGTAACTGTGTATGTGCCTTTAGGTACAGTGACATGGATGTTTTCTTACAATGTTCATAATATGAAAAAATTGGAAATAATTTTTAAGTCAAAAAAAGGAGTTAAATAATTTTGATGTATTACTACAATGGAGCTTTCATTTAAGAATGATATAAAGGGGATGTAGGTCAGTGGTAGAGTGCTTGCCTAGCATGTGTGAGGCACTGGGTTCAATCCCCAGCACCACAAAAAATAAAACAGTTTAAAAAAATTGATACAGAAACATCTTGCATGGAAAATTCACTAATTTAAACAAACAATAATATGCATTAACATTTATTAAGCATTTACCATGTATAGGCAATGCACTAAATTTTTCATGTTGTATATAACTCACTTATTTCTCATAATACTCTATGAGTTAGGCTTTATCATACTCTTTTTATAAATAAGCAAGCTGAGACTCAGTGGATAGAAAAAGTTCAGAGAACTGGTAACTGGTAGAGTCATGATTTATACCAGAACATGTTCTTTTAGGGTATAATTCTATTTTCATGAAAAAATAAATAAATAGAAATCTGGAAGGACTCACTGAATGTGAACTATGTTTATCTTTGGGTGAAAATACATATGCTTTACTTTTCTTTTTAATGCTTATAGTTTCTGATTTTTCTAAAGTGAACAACTATTATCTATATAATTAATATATAATCATATATTAATGCTAATATATAATTATATATAAATATATATATATATATATATATATATATATTTGTCACCAGGGATTAAACTCAGGGGTACTCGACCACTGAGCCATATACTCAACCCTATTTTGTGTTTTATTTAGAGACAGGATCTCACTAAGTTGCTTAGTGTCTTACCATTGCTGAGGCTGGCTTTGAACTCATGATTCTCCTATCTCAGCCTGTCAAAGTGCTGGGATTATAGGCATGTGCCACCGTGCCTGGCTTACGTAATATATTTGTTAACTTGTGTAACAGTAGTCCACTTTATTCTTTGAATATAACCCTTGCTGCTCTGCCATTGCAACTTATTTTTAAAATGGACATGTTTCTTTATCTTCCTCTCCCTAATCTCTCCCCTTCCCTAATCTCAGGAGAAACAGGATTACCTTCCTTCTCCATCCTAGGCAGAGTAATCTGTCCCTGAGTACACATTAACCATAGGAACAAAGTAATCCAAACTTTGGGGAAAGCGGTTGCCTCCATCCTGGAGCACCTAAATTGCCATCTGGGGTTACCTTCACTGCTGCCTCCACCATTTTTAGTTGGAGTAGCTTCCATCTAAGGTCACTGACTGGGGACTGGAAGCCCAATATCAAGGTAACTACAGGCTTGATGCTATTGCTGCCACCAACAAAGGACATGGCTGCTTCCATCTAGGGACAACAATCAAAACCTGGAAGACTGTTACCAAGGTCTGTGTGGGTCTGGTTGCACCAAAGGTATCCCTACTAGGTGTGCTAAAAGACACAATCCTGTTGCAGAGGCAAGAGCCTTGCATGGGGTTGCCCTCTCTTTATTTTCTGCTAACAGCCAACTTCTTTTGATTTCCCTTTCATTCATCCTGTAATCTAATACCTCTATATTCTCATACCCTACCTCATAAACATCATATCCTATACCTCCCCCCACATTCTCTCTCTGTCCATCATTAGAAACTATAAACCCTTATGCAAATCTACTGGATATATGGTAGAAGATAAATGTACTCATCATTTCTGTTTATAGCAACAAAACTGTAAATGTCTACATAGCTAATTGATTTATGGCTGCATATTGGTTGCATGGAGTGCTGTAAACATTGATCTCCCTTTAAAGGTGAGGTAGTGGTAACCTGCAGAGACACTACAAGATTATAGGGTAGAAACTGCAATACCTCAGATCTTCAGTGCAAGAGAGGAACACACATAGACAACATGAAAAAACAAGGGAGGAAAGTGGCCCAAACAAACCAAGATACTACAATAATAGAATCCATTGACAGCATAGTAGATGAATATTAGAGGAGTTCAGAATGTACATAATTACAATGATCTGTGAATTAAAGAAGACCTAAGAGAACAAATACAGGCAAAAATTGATCACTCCAACAAAGAGATAAGAGACCAAATACAGGCAACCACTGATCATACCAACAAAGAAATAAGAGAGCAAATACAGGTAGCAAAAGATTACTTCAATAAAGAGATAGAGACTGTGAACAAAAAACAAACAGAAATCCTTGAAATGAAGGAAACAATAAACCAAATAAAGAAATCAATAGAAAACATCACCAACAGACTAGATCACTTGAAAGACATCCTCAGACAATGAATTCAACATATACAACTTTTAAAATAAAGTTGACCACACTGTGAAGATGGTAAGAAACCATAAAAAGAACATCCAAGAATTATGGGATAACATCAAAAGAACAAATCTAAGATTTATTGGGATAGAGGAAGGAATAGAGTTTCAAACCAAAGGAATGCACAATCTCTTCAATGAAATAATACCAAAAAATTTCGCAAACATGAAGAATGAATCAGAAAACCAAATACAAGAGGCTTACAGGACACAAAATGTACAAAATTACAACAGGTTTACACCAAGGCACATTATAATGAAAATGCCCAGCATACAGAATAAGGATAGAATTTTAAAGGCCAGAAGAGAGAGGTATAAGATTACATATATGGGGAGACCAATTTGAATCTCAGCAGATTTTTCAACCCTCAAAGCCAGGAGATCTTGAAACAATATATACCAAGCTCTGAAAGAAAATGGATGCCAACCAAGAATCTTATATTCATCAAAATTAAGCTTCAGATTTGATGATGAAATAGAAATATTCCATGATAAACAAAAGTTAAAAGAATTTATAGCAAGAAAGCCTTCACTACAGAACATTCTTGGCAAAATATTCCATGAGGAGGAAATGAAAAACAACAATGAAAATATGCAAAGGGAGGAAATACACTAAAGGACAGGCCAATCAAAAGAGAAAACCAAGTCAAGTTAAAAACCAAAAATAAGACTAGGAATACAAACCATGTCTCAATAACAGCCCTTAATGTTAATGACCTAAACTCATCAACCAAAAGACATAAATTGGCAGATTGGATTAAAAAAAAAAAAGACCCAACAATATGCTGCCTTCAAGAGACTAATCTCACAGGGAAAGACATCCACAGACTGAAGGGGAAAGGGTGCGAAAAATGGTATCACTCACATGGACTGAGTAAACAAGCAGTGGTTTCCATCCTCATATCAAATTGGCAGATTGGATTAACAAAAAAAAAAGACCCAACAATATGCTGCCTTCAAGAGACTAATCTCACAGAGAAAGACATCCACAGACCGAAGGGGAAAGGGTGCAAAAAATGGTATCACTCACATGGACTGAGTAAACAAGCAGTGGTTTCCATCCTCATATCAGATAAAGTGGACTTCAAACCAAAGTTAGTGAAAAAGGATAAAGAAGGACATTTCATACTACTCAAGGGAATCATACGTCAAGAAGACATAACAATCTTAATTATCTATGCCCCAAACAATGGGACATCTATGTATATTAAATAAACCCTTCTCAACTTCAAGAGTCAAATAGACCACAACACAATAATACTGGGTGACATTAATACACCTCTCTCAACACTGGATAGATCTTCCAAACAAAAACTAAACAAAGAAACTATAGAACTCAATGAAACAATCACTAATTTAGACATAACAGACATATATAAAATATCCCATCCATCAACAATTGAATACACTTTTTTTCTCAGCAGCACATGAGTCCTTCTCCAAAATAGACCATATGTTATGCCACAAAGCAAATATTAGCAAATACAAAAAAAATAGAGAAACTACCCTGCATTCTATCTGACCGTAATGGAATGAAATTAGAAATCAATGATAAAATAAAAAATAGAAGCTATTCCAACACCTGGAGACAAAATAATATGCTATTGAATGATGCACGGATAACAGAAGATATCAGAGAAGAGATTAAAAAAAATTCTTAGAGGTAAATGAGAACTCCAATACAACATATCAAAATCTCTGTGGGACACTATGAAGGCAGTGCTAAGAGGAAACTTCATTGCATTAAGCTCATTCATCAAAAGAAGAAAAAGTCAACAAATTAATGACCTGATATTATATCTCAAAGCCCTAGAAAAAAAGAACAAACCAACTCCAAAAGTAGTAGAAGAAAAGAAATAATTAAAATCAGAGTGGAAATCAATGAAATTGAAACAAAACAAACAATTCAAAAATTTATAAACAAAAGCTGGTTCTGAGAAAAAATAAATAAAATTGATGAACTCTTAGCCATCCTAATTAAAAGAAGGAGAGAGAAAACTCAAATCACTAAAATTTGTGATGAAAAAGGAAATATCAGGACAGACTCTGCTGAAATACAGAGGAAATTAGAAACTATTTTGAAAATTTATACTCCAGTAAGATAGAAAACCTTGAAGACACTGACAAATTTCTCGAGGAGAACATACACAACTTAAACTGACCAATTTCAAGCAAGGAAGTAGAAGACACCATCAAAAGCCTACCAACCAAGAAAAGTTTGGGACCAGACAGATTCTCAGCTGAGTTCTACAAGACCTACAAAGACAAATTAATACCAATACTCCTCAAATTAGTCCACGAAATAGAAAAGGAGGGAACCCTTCCAAACTCATTCTATGAGGCTAGTATCATCCTGATACCAAAACCAGACAGAGGCATATCAAGGAAAGAACATTTCAGACCAATATCCCTGATGAACATAGATGTAAAAATTCTCAATAAAATTTTGGTAAATCGCATACAAAAATATATTAAAGAAATAGTGCACCATGATCAAGTGGGGTTCATTTCAGGGATGCAAGGTTGATTCAACATACAGAAACCAATAAATGTAATTCATCACATCGATACACTTAGATAAGAATCACATGATTATATCAATTAATGTAGAGAAAGCATTTGAAAAAATATAGCACCCTTTCATGTTCAAAACACTAGAAAAACTAGGGATAGTAGGAACATACCTCAACATCATAAAAAACTATCTATGCTAAACCCATAAATCAATGGCATTTTTATACATCAGTGATGAATCCTCTGAAAGAGAAATTAGGAAAACTACCCCATTCACAATAGCCTCAGTAAAATAAAATAAAATAAAATACTTGGGAATCAATTTAACAAAAGAGGTGAAAGACCTCTACAAGGAAAACTATAGAACATTAAAGAAAGACATTGAAGAAGACCTTAGAAGATAAAAAGATCTCCTATGCTCCTATATAGGCATAATTAATACTGTCAAAATGGCCATACCAAAGCGATATATAGATTCAATGCAATTTCAATTAAAATCCTAACATCATTCCTTATAGAAATAGAAAAAGCAATCATGAAATTAATTTGGAAAAATAAGCCAAAGCAATCCTTAGCAAGAGGAGGGAAGCAGGAAGCATCACAATACCAGACCTTAAACTATACTACAAATCTATAGTAAAAAAATGGCATGGTACTGGCACCAAAATAGACATGTAGACCAATGGTACAGAATAGAAGACACGTAGACAAACTCACATAAATACAGTTATCTTATACTAGACAAAGGTGCCAAAAATGTACACTGGATAAAAGATAGCCTCTTCAACACATGGTGCTGGGAAAACTGGAAATCCATACGCAGCAAAATAATACTAAACCCCTATCTCTCACCATGCACAAAACTCAACTCAAAGTGGATCAAGGACCTAGGAATTAGACCAGAGACTCTGTGCCTAATAGAAGAAAAAGTAGGCCCAACCCTTCATCTCATCGGATTAGGCCCTGACTTCTTTTACAAGACTCCTAAAGCACAAGAAATAAAATCAAGAATCAATAAATGGGATGGATTCAAACTAAAAAGCTTCTTTTCATCAAAAGAAACAGTCAATGAAGTGAACAGAGAGCCTACATTCTGGGAGCAAAGTTTTGCCACATGCACATCAAATAGAGCACTAATCTCTAGGATATATAAAGAACTCAAAAAAATTAACACCAAAAACAAACAAACAACCCAATCAATAAATGGGCTAAGGAGCTGAAAAGACACTTCTCAGAAGATATACAATCAATCAACAAAAATATGAATAAATGTTCAACATCTCTAGCAATTAGAGAAATGCAAATCAAAACTATTCTAAGATTTCATCTCACGCCGGTCAGAATGGCAGTTATCAAGAATACAAACAATTGTAACTGTTGGCGATGATGTGGGGGAAAAGGTACACTCATACATTGCTGTGGTACTGGGACATGGGGGCAGGAAATATGGTAGAATGAGATGGACATCATAGTCCTAGCTTCATGATTTTACATCATGAACAACCACAGAAAAGTTTGTGCTCCATTTGTGTACAATGAATCAGAATGCATTCTACTATCATGTATACCTAAGTGGAATAAATAAATTTTAAAAATAAAGTAAAAAAAGAATCAATAAATGGGATGTATTCAAACTAATAAGCTTCTTAGCAAAAGAAACAAGGAGGAGAAGAGAAAGCCTACATTTTGGGGGCAAATTTTGCCATATGCATGTCAGATAGAGCAGTAATCACCAGGATATATAAGGAACTCACAAAACTTTACACCAAAAAAACAAACAACCCATTCAATAAATGGGCTAAGGAGCTAAACAGACACTTTTCAGCAGAAGATATACAATTGACCAAAAAACATATGAAAAAATGTTCACCATCTCTAGTACTTAGAGAAATGCAAATCAAAAGTACTCTAAGATTTCATCTCACTCCATTCAGAATGGCAGTTATCAAGAATAAAAGCAATGGGCTGGGGTTGTGGCTCAGTGGTAGAGCACTTGCCTAGCATGTATGAGGCACTGGGTTCGATTCTCAGCACCACATATAAATACACAAACTAAAGGCCCATCTACAACTAATAAAACATTTTATAAAAAGAATATAAGCAACAATAAATGTTGGAGAGAATGTGGGGGAAAAGGCATGCTCATACATTGCTGGTGGGACTGCAAATTGGTGCAGCCAATCTGGAAAGCAGTATGGAGATTCCTTAGAAAACTTGGAATGGAACCGCCATTTGACCCAGCTATCCCTGGTCTATTCCCAAAGGACTTAAAAACAAAATACTGTAGTGACACAGCCACATCAATGTTTAAAGCAGCACAATTCACAATAGCCAAACCATGGAACCAACCTAGATGCCCTTCAGGAGATGAATGGATAAAGAAACTGTGGTATATATATACAATAGAATATTACTCAGCAATAAAAATAGAATAAAATTATGACATTTGCAGGTAAATGGATGGAGTTAGAGTATATCATGCTAAGCAAAGTAAGCCAATCCCAAAAAACCAAAGGTTGAATATCTTCTCTGATAAGTGGATGCTAATCCATAAGTGGGGGAAATGGGATGAGTAGAGGAAATTTGGATTGGTCAAAGGTGAGGGGAAATGGGGCATTTGATAGGAAAGATGGTGAAATGAGTTGTCATCATTACCCTAGGTAAATGTATGATTGCATGAATGGTGTGACCCTACTTTGTGTACAACCAGAGATGTGAAAAATGGTGCTCTATTCGTGTACAATAAATTAAAGAACATTGTGCTGTCATGTATAACATGACAAATAAATATAAACAAATGAGGAGTAGTGATAGACCAAGGAAGGAGAGGAATATTCATATCTTTTCTGGAAATGAAGCAAGATTTTCTGAAAATTCAGGGAAAACATCTTTTTGATCCTTTTTGGTCATAGTTATGGCAGTTGTTAACTTTTGTGGTCCTGGGAGTGTCATTTAGCATACAGATTGGATTATAATAATATTAGAAGTTATCTGGAGGTCAACATGTCAGCCATTTTGTATCCAACCTGTTTCAGCCAGCCCGCCTGAAGAGGGACTTCTGGCCTTCCAGCAACATGTCCAAAGATAAGCAAGATTAGGGCAGGGTAGAAATATAGCTAGGTCACCTAGACAGTACAATATTAGGGTGGAGTAAGAATATTTCACTTTACCCAGCGTCCAGGCTCTTTGCAAGGTGACAAGACAGGCATTCCCATCAGAAAGTAGTCTATTTTTTTACATCTTGACATTTCCAGTACTCAGCTGATTTTCTAATGGACAAGAGACAAAATCAGCTGAACTATACCAGATCTATGGAGCCAACCTGTTGATCAATAGAGAGAAACTATAAGTACTATTACTTTAAGCCACAAAGTTTGAGGTTGTTTGTTACACAGCAACAGCTAACTGCTATACTGTCCCTACAGATGGCTTCATCAAAATCATTTTAAAGGCATACTCAAAAATTGTCTTGACAGGTAATTATATAAAGGTCTTCTACTTTTTCAAAAATTTTATTGTGGTGCTGGGGATTGAACCCAGGGCCTTGTGCATGTGAGGCAAGCATTGTATCAACTAAGCTATATCTCCAGCCCTTAAAGTTCTTTTAATTGATTAAAAGGTTTCTTCTAAAGTACGATTCTTAGTCCTTGCTGCACTTTAAAATCTCCTGGTATCTTTTTTTTAATATTTATTTTTTAGTTATAGGTGGACAGAATATCTTTATTTTATTTTTATGTGGTGCTGAGGATCGAACCCAGTGCCTCCTGCGTGCTAGGCGAGCACGCTACCACTGTGCCATAACCCCAGCCCTCCCCTGGTATCTTTAAGAATTCTGATATTGAAGGAGTCCTCCAGAAAATTAAATTCAAGTTTTCTGAAGATAAGACATAATTATCAATCTTTTTCTAAAAACTGCCCAGGGAATGATTCCAATATGCCACCAAGTTGAAGGACAATTTATCTAAAGTTTGATTTAACTATATCTTCTCTATGCAACATAGTCTATGAGCTAAGCTTGAAGCTCATGGTCTTCAAATTTTACGCAAATGAAACTAATATTCTTAGTTTGAGAAGTCTTATAATCTCTTCACTATCACAGAGGGAGATCTTTTAATTGGTTTATACAAGACCATTGCTCTCAAAACCCTAATAATTTATGAAATACATCCCAAATGCACTTCTGGAACTGAGCTCTTATCACCTGTTTCAGACACATCAGTGCTGACACATCAAAGTTTGCATTAATGCTCATTTTATTTTCTTCCAGATCCTGTGATAACTCTCTACCCATTGCAATGCATTGATTTTCCCATCCATTCCCTTATCAGTAAGATAAAGATCTGGTATGTGACGGTCAGAGCAGGCACCTAGAAATTGATTTTTAATTTTAAACTCTTGTTACTGGCATCAAATTCCTGGCTACCTGGCCCTGGAAGACCAATGTTCATGAGAAGAGAGTTGGTAGAAAGAAATCAGTATTTAAGGAATAGCAATTGTGAGAAGATAGAGGGGTTTTACCTCAAAACCCTATCTCTGGGAGAGGGGCACAAGGACTTTGATAGGAAGAGAATGGAGGAGCCTGAAAGGCCAGGTCTCCGTTATCCAGAGGTCTACATCTTTTTTCCCCCTCTGGCCTCCACATTGGAATGAACCTTTGACCTAGTGTGGCTGGTTAACTAAATACTAGTTAACTAACGACAAAAGCCATCAGATGTTCTAGGTTCTGTGATCCTAAAGAAAGATTCAGAAGTTAATGTCATAAACATTGAGTTGGGACTTGTCTTCAAAAAGATAAGGGAGGGGCAGAAGAGCAAAAGGGAAGGGAAAGGGAAGGACAATTGGTTCTGATCTCAACGAAACAGTCTTTTGGCTTAAATATACATGTTTAACCACTCTCAGGGCCATAATATTGTTGCTTAAATTTAACCCAACTCCTTCTAGGAGCTGAACAATTTCATCTTAACTCTTGGTGAATTCTTGATTACAGCTCCACAGTCCCAGGTGTGCTTTGGAATTTGAAATTTTTGGATTGTAGAAATGTAATTCAGTGCATATACTGCATATCACATTTCATCTCAGGGGGATGTAAAGCAGCATCCTGTAATAAACACATTTAAATCTCTGCAGTGAAGCACAAAAGTTGTCACTGAGTGTGATAAATACACATAATAAACAGCCTCATGTGAGTTCTGGTTTTGCCATGCAATTTAAAAGAAAACTTTTCCTTTTCAGAGCTTTTTCTACTTGGGCAGTTAGGATAAGAGATTGTGGATTCCAACAAGGAGATGCAAGTTGCCATAAACATATAGAATGAGCATCAATTGGGAACAGCTGAAAGGAAACAGATGAACGACATCAGTGCACGTACAATGAAAACCTCATTTACCAGGTTTCTTCTCATAAGCAAGCTGGATTTGGATGAAAACTGCCTGGTCCCCCGAGGGCCAGACTCAGAGCCCCAACCAAGAGAACTTGCAATTAAAAAACAAAAAACAAAAAACACTCATTTGTATTGGAAGATGAAGGTCAGGGGAGAGGGGCAACCAGGGAAATAATAAAGAGCTTTGGAAGCATCTAGAAATGGTATCTTGCATTTGGGCTAATTATCTCTAAGGCTGATTCCCCCAAGCATTTTACAACTGGATCCCTTTAATTTTCCCCATTTTTTTCATTAATCTGCATTAATGTGTTAGTGGTGGGTGGTTTGAGATATCTGGGTCTACCTTTGGATAGACCCATTTATTCTTGTTTTTAGAAATCTCAAGGTCCCTCCTCATATCTTTCAATTTTGCATCCAAAGTCCTGGGATACTTTCTGTTCCTTGACTGTTTTTCTTCTCAGGAAAAGGGAGGAGTCTTGGCTGTCCTCTGATTACTTAACTGGCCTTTGCTCAAGAATCCTAACAGGTTAGTGAAAAGGAAATGGAAATTGACAGACCATAACCCACTTTTAGAAAAAATGCAGTTTTTCTTCCTTAGCATGTTTCTGGGGATTTTCCTTTAGTCATCATCCTTTAAAGAGTGAATCCAACATGAGATGTGACATATGAAAGATGAGTTAAATATTCAAAAGCAAATAATTTCTTCCTCATAGACACTTAACTGAATAGAAACACAAAGCATTTCAGAAGTTGAAGTCATTTTTAAGATAAACACAGAGTTTTATTGTGTTGTAAATTTCATGCATGTATGCTGTACATATAGAGAAACACATGTATCATAACAGAACAAATAAATGACTGTGACATAATAAGAGATATACATTTGGTCTCTGCCCCAGGTTCCTGGTATAGATCATCTAAAGCCCCTGTGATTTCCTGAGTGATAGGGGTGCTAGCAGCATCTTTTGCCATAATATTTGGTCATATTCCTAGGTTTCTGGCACAAAGATCTCTAAACCTCTTATATGCTAATGAGATGACTCTTAGCTGAATGCCCTTAGATAGCTTCAGGGTAGGGGCAGTAGCTAGTGGAACCAATTTTGTGATTAGAGGTCTGGAACTTTCAAACCCATACCTTGACCTCCAGGTAGAGAGGCAGAGTTTGAGCTCCAGTGGCTCATAGTTTTAATCAATCATACTAACATAATAGACACTTCATAAAGACCCTAAATGATGGGTTCAGAGAGTTTCTGGGTTGGAGAACACATGTACTAGGAGGGTGGCATGCTAGGAGAAGGCATGAAAGTTCTAGATCCCTTCCCACACCTTGCCCTATGTACCTCATCATTGCTCTGTTCATCTGTACATTTGGAACTCCTTGTGATGTCCTTTAAAATAAAACGGTTAACATAAGTAATGTTTTACTATCTAGACATGCTTCCTACAAGATAGAATTCTAGAAGTAGCAGGGAAAGCAGGTTTTTGTTTGTTCTCTCTTCCACTTTTGCCATCATAGAAGCAATCTAGACATTTAGAAAACCTGCATGGGCACTTTGCATTTTAATTATGGTGTGGGTTCACCATTAAATAATTAAGGAATAGAGAATAAATAAGTAAATAGAGAAGTCATTATTAACCAAGTGGTTTCAGGCCTGAGTTTTCAAATCCTGGCAACTGACTGTGCTATTCAGTGGTCTTTTCATATTAAGTGTAGAGTATATTCAATGAATTCAAATTAGAAACTATTTTTAATTTCTCTTAAAATCAGGACTAAGACATCTGCAGAAACTAAAATACCAAGATCTTTAATTAATGTATCTGTAAAATATAAAGCTATTATACTTCTTATAACCAAAGGTGCCAATATGTGAATGTTTATAAGCATAGAGTGTGTTCTGCATGTAGATTATTTCCTTACTTCTCAGTCATCTCACTGCCCACCACCAACCTGTCTTCACTAAAATAATGAGCTTTATTTTTATACATGTATTTTCTAGTTTGCCTCTAGAGAATAATTAGGCAGAACAGAAATTACTGAAGATAATTAAATGATTGCAATAGATTTCAGAGTTAATAAGAAACAACATCAAGCAAAGAGAACTTTTTTTCAGTACAGCCAGAGTGGCTAGATTTTGAGCCTAAGCCCTCTGAATTATTTCTGTAGTATTAACGTGCAATTAGGTGATCACACAATTGTCTCTATGTGTTTACAGAATAATCTCTTTACTACGAATCAATGCATAGGATATCAAGACCATTATTTATTTATTTTTCTGTTATTTGTAACCTGAGTTAATCTAAGGTCAAAATAACAGCACCATCTATCAAATACAAATAACTCATTTGTATATTCACTTTCAAACAGGTTAGTTGAATTCATGGTGTAATGATAACAACTCTATCTGGCAAATACATTTGATTGAATGGAATATTTCTATGCTTCGTAAAGTTTAAACAACTTATTTTACAACTAGACATTATTTTTGAATTTTTAATAAAATAAAATAATATATATGTATGTTAATTTGGGCAGGAATCAGCAAACCATTTCCTAAAAGGCTGCATTGTAAATACAGTAAGCTTTTAGAGCCATAAAGTATCTGTTGCAATTACTTCACTCTGCTATTGAAGTGCAAGAGAATACATAAAGAGGCATGGTGGCATTATGGTAAAACTTTATTTACAAAATCAGGTTGCATTCAAGCCAGTTTGCCAACACTGAGTTAGAGGAAATTACACTAACTGTAGTAATGTTATTTTCAACCATTGGTGGTTTAAAAAATTAAAACTTTATTTCTCATGTAGGCAAAATCCAGTGCAGAGTTTTCAGATTATTTGGACCCTGGGAGGATCTGCTTCCAGCAGTGATTGACATGTCTATGCTTCTTTCATGTCATGTTCCCCAGTATATAGCCTCTGTGATTGTCATGGAAAGCAAAAAGAGATTGTCCAACTTCTATTTATATTCCATGGGTCAGATCTAATCACGTGGCTCCAACTTAAGGTCAAGAGAGGTTGGAAAAATGCAGCTGTCATCTGCACTAGAAAAAGGAAGTAAGAATGATGAGCACAGAGCCAGACTTTGCCACAAGGAAATACAGTTAATTAAATATCAGTATTTCATGGTGTTTCACAAAGAGTATCATAACTTTCAGATTTGTTACCTGAAGAATTTGAAAACCATCAAGACAGGTTCTTCTTTACAAAATTGTTACTTCTTTTGGGCTCCAGAAATGCTATTCTACCATTTTCAACTAATGATTGCTTTGTTGTTGTTGTCGTCCTCATTTTGACTAAAAGGACTGAAACAAATTAGACAACTAAGTGCCACAGATACAAATGAATATCTTGAGTTTCTTTGTTATTGTTTGCATTCCTGTTCAAGAACAGATTTTCCAGAATAGAGTTGAAACAAATTCTTTCTCTTGCACTACAGACTTTTTGTCTAGGTTTGGTGCTTTCCTTTTTAATTCTTCAACTCACGAGTCACATATGCCATCTAATTTACAACAAAATGCCAAATGATTTGATTCCAAGTTCCTGATGCTTTAGGGGGCATTTACATTATTCTAAATGAAATATCCAAAGCGATCATGCAGCTCTCTAGGGATGATACATATTGTGGGGTTAAGATTATCAAAAATTGCATTTTTCATCACCAAAGTTAATTTCTAAAACTCTATTTGTTTTCCAACCTCCTATTCAGTTTTTTGGTTCTATGGTTCTATTTTATGTTGACCAAGGGAATCCATTTCTTTGTAAAGTGGAAGCATAAAATATTATATAAACCGCATAAAGTTTGTTACTTTTTTTTGTTTTTTTTTTTATATGAATTACATATAGTTTCTACAAACCCTTGTGAAATGAATATTACTAATGTAAAGTCCAACAAAGCCTTTCCATCAAGCTTTAGATAATTCATTTCTACTTTGTAAAAAATGTTCAAAAGAATTATACGAAAATTTGAAGAAAATTATTAAAGAGGCTCAAATATTTAGGATTACTTGTTTATTATTATTAGGATTTAATCTTTTTTTAAAATTTTTCTTCTTACTAATCACTCTGCTACTCATTATGAGATGTTGTTGGTCATGATGATGATTGTCTGGGGATAGTGTTTTAGTTGGCTTTTCATTGTTGTGGCCAAAAGAACTAACAATGACAAAGCAGGGGAGGAAAAGTGTATTTTCACTCATGATTTCATAGGTCTCAGTCCATAGACAGCTGACTCCATTGCTCTGGGCCCCAGGTGAAGCAGACGTCATGGTGGAAGGGCATGGAAAAGGGACATGATAACCAGGAAGCAGAGAAAGAGCTCTGTGAACCCCAAAGACATAACCTCAGTAACCTATTTCCTTAGCCATACCATACCTACCTGCAGCTACCACCCAGTTAATCTTCAATGGATTAATCCACTGATAGGTCACAACTCTCATAATCTAATCATCTCACCTCTAAATGTTCTTGCATTTTCTCACACATGAGCCTTTGAGGTATACTTCGTATCTAAATGATAACATAGTAACTTGATGGAGATTGTAATATTGTATTTTATATTATTTTATTGGCACACCAGAGAGTTATTATTACCCTCATTTTACTGAGGATGAAACCAAGTTCAGCATCCCATCCATCATTGCATGACTAAGAAGCAGCAGAGACCAGACTCAAGAGCAAGTCTTCTTTTGTTAATAACTCTTCTGTGCCAGAGCTGTCTCCATGAGAATGGAGCACATCTACAGAAGACTGTTTGCAATTTATGGCAATAAACCTTCTGTATTGGCTTTATTTTTTTTCCTTCACTGATTCCCACAATGTTATAAAACTTGATCCTTCACACAGCAATTTCATACTCTATATCTCTCTATGGAATCTCTACCCATAAAAATTGTTATTATTGATTCAAGACTTCCCCTTGTCTGGAAAGAGTTGCTTTATTCCATTAGAAATGAGAAACAAACTATTGATCAAGCAAAACAAAATGAAATATTACTTGAGGGACTGAAAAAATATGGTAGGCTTTTTGAGAGATGATTTGAGCTGCTTTGCTTAAATCCTAAACATACTAAATACGGAAAACCGACTCAAAATGCATCAAGGGAACTATTTATGGAATAGACAGAAAAATGTCAATTAATAAAAAGTCCACAGCATTGATTCTTGTACTCAGAGCACCTATGTGCTTTAATTTTTACAAGAGTTAGCAGTATTAAACTTATTTAGTCTTTCTGAAGCTCCATGTTTTCATCTGTCAGTAGGAATAATAAAGTTTATTGTTCTCATTTCTTGGGGTTTTGATCTTTAAAGGAAATGATAGCTATTAATATTGACTTTGGATGAGATGCTGTGATCTTGAGCCAGCATTATCAGGAGAGGAGAATAATCCTGCCATTTCCTAGGTCAAGTTTCCTTCAGGTTGCAATGCTAACAGACGACTAGGCAAGCCATGTAGATATGCTACCACTTGATTTATTATAGATGGTGTGATAGTCAGTTTTTGGTCACTGTGACCAAAATACCTGACAAGAACAACTTGGAGGAGGAAAAGCTTATTTTGGCCTCACTGTTTCAGAGATGTTAGTCCATGGTGGCTGAGTGCATTGCTCCAGTCCTGAGATGAGACAGAATTATGGTGGAATGGTGTCATGGAGAAAAGCAGCTGAGCTCATGATAGCCAGAAAGTAGCCAGGGATGAGCAGGGACAAGATATAGTCACCAAAATCATGCCCCCAGGGACCTGCTTTCTCCAGCCATGCCCATCTGCTTACAGTTACCACTCAGTAGTCCATTCAAATTACTAATCCATTAAATTATTTAATCTATTGATGAGGTTACTGAGCCTACAATTTAATTATTGCATGAAAACCCCACTCCTGAACTTTGCTTCATTGGGGATCTTTCTTTAAAAATATGAGATTTTCAAGGGACATCTCAGATCCAAACCATAATAGACTGACTTTGATCAAGATCAGGGAGAGAAATAGCAGTTGGGAATAGAAACTCTCAATTTAACCCTTTTCTAAATAAGAGTGTTTCCTCATCATATGCAACCTAAGTCCCACGGTAGAGCTATCTCTCCTTCTAATAAAGTTTAAAACACTTCTGATTTTTTTTTTCCTCATTAGGAGTTGAGGGAAAGCAGGTACCACCAAGGAACCTCAAGCAGGTACGTGTTCAGGTTCTGTGGGAATCACTGCCCCATATAAAGTTCTCTGAAGTTTACCATAATGGATATAAAGCTAATAAAAGAAGATTCACATATATACTAAAGATCTTTCTCTCAGAAAAAGAAGAAACTAGTTAAATCCTAACAGATTTTTATTCTTTTTTTAATTGGTTCATATTAGTTACATACAACATTAGGATTCATTCTGACATAGTTATAAGTGCATGAAATACAATTTGCTCCAATTCAGTCCCTTACCTTTGCCAATTTAGTATTTACCCTCCCTGTCTTCCCTCCCTATTCTTTTTTATCTACTCTACTGATCTTTATGATATTTACTTACATTTGTTTTATTTCAAATTAGTGTCTTGTGGAGAAACATAATGGTGAGATTTATTCATACATATACACATAGGAAAGTTAGGTCAGATTCATACCACTGTTTTCCCCTTATTCTGACCCTCTTTCCTTCCCCTCAATCCCCTTGTTCTATTCC
>PVHX01005831.1:0-79312 GCA_004024805.1 Geosciurus inauris | reverse complement strand
ACACTTCCTTTATCTATTCATCTGCTAAAGGGAATTTACATTGGTTCCATAGCTTGGCTATTGGGAATTGTGCTGATATAAACATTGATGTGTATATCTAGAATTTTAATGCCTTGAGAACCAGAATCGTTAACTGAACTTCCAGGTAATCCCCTAGAAGGACTCATTTTTCCCTTTAGTCCCTTTCCCTATCTTTCTTTCTGCTTCCTAGATGACATGAGCAGAGCAGCTTCCCTCCACCATGCCCTTCTGCCATAATGTTCTGCCTCATCTTGGGCCCAGAACAATAGATTCAGCCAACCATGGATTGAGCCTCTGAAACTGTCTCAGATTAACTTTCCCTCTTCTAAATTGTTTCATTGAGTATTTTGGCCATAGCAACAAAAAGCTAACTAAAACAGAAATAGTGTTTTCCTGAGTTCTACGAGTCATTCTAGTCAATTATTGAGGGAATATGGGAATAACTCAGATTTATAGGCTTCTGAGCAGAAGTACCAGTGGTTTGGGGACTTTTGGGACATGCAGCTGGCATCTGGAGGGACATTGGGGGGGGCACTGAGTCCTTAAACTGTGTGGTCTATGCTAATTTCAAGTAGTTATGTCAGAAGTGAATTCAAATTTTGGACACCCAACTGGTGTCAGAGAACTGTTGTTGGAACATCCATGCCCAGAGCAAAGAACTTTGGGTATATTTTCTCATTTCATCTTCATAGTCAACTCACGAGGTAAGTGGGATTATGGTCATCCTTTTATACAGATTAGGAAGTTGCAACACACAGAAGGTGACTTCTGCAAGGCCAGAAGCCTGGTTTTTCGAGGTTCAAGTCCAATGATGTGATTCAAGATGTTATCCTACTCCCAAGTCTGCAAAGACTTATAAGCTAAGGATAACGACTGGCTAGTGGGAAAGAACAGAGACACAATGGGTAGGTAAAAACATATTGGACACCTATTGTGCTCATCTGCAAATACTTTTGACCCCACTGAAGTGGTGCCCCCTTTTTCTCCACCAAAGAATCTTAATTAAGTTTCTCCAGAGACCCTCAGCATAATTGTTCTTATTAACAGAATATCAGCAAAGATTTCTACAAAAGAGCTCAAATGTGGTTAGATTTCCTATTTCCTGTTGCTCTGTCTTGCAAAAACTATGTTTGGCCTTGAACTTCATGATGTTACTTCTGCTTTTGTGATAAACATGTAAAACTTCTCGCTAATCTAAAAGAATGAGACAAAAACACTGTGAATTCAAAGAAATAAAATCCTTTTATGTAGACTCCTGCAAACATGAAAACCTCCACTCCTCCTCCCGCTGGGTATAAAGTTCAAAGAATTTCTAGACTCATTGTTCAGAGGAGGAAATTTTAGGCATGAGTAACACTCTGACCCAGCTGCAGCCAATAAACCTGTTTCCTGCTAATTCCTTGGGTGTCCTGCCCCATCTGTCCTACATCACCAATTCTTATTCTATCTACTGCTACAGTGACCAGTTCAGGACATTCTTTGATCAGTTTTGAGGAGATATAGCTCACTCAGACCATCCATGTCCTTTTTGTGGAAATTACCCTTGGGAACCACTGAGCATCTACACTTGAAAGTGGAAGAGTAGACCCTTGACTAATAAGAGATGGAAGCCAATGAGTGAGTAATGCTTCCCCCTTTTGTCCCTAGAACAAGTTTTACAAAATCCTTCAGAAAGTATTATATGTTCAAACATGAGTTACTCTGAGTGGGACCTCACTCAACAGCATGTTCCTGGTTTGTTTTTCCTTCTTGGGCTGATGCCCTCCTCTGATCCCACACTCAGACTCCCTGAGATTGTTTCAAAATAAACTACCTATATTTTTTCAGGCTCTGTTTTTTGAGGAAACCAGCCTAAGACAAAATAGTGTTAACCTCAGCCAGAGGGATATTAATGTTACCTTAGTAATTAAATGGCATGTGGATAAATGGTCTCCCACTTAATTTTATGCTCCCACACAACTCTGATTTCTGGTGAAAGAAAATACGTTGAAACTAAAATTGTTTCATGTCATAAAATTGTTTGAAAGGAATGAATTTGAAATAATAACATTTGAAATGACAAATGGTAAAGCAATTAAAAAATTAACCTCAATGAAGAATGTTCATTAGAATTTATGGAAAATTAACATGAAGAGATTTCAGAATAGGAAACATATCCTTTTATGTGAGTTTAGAATATATTTTAATTTATGATTGGGGGATTTGGAATAAAGACCTTTGATAAGTTATCATCTGGGTAAGGAAAGCCAGTGGCTATATTGTATTGATCTTTGCACCCTTTCCATTTGGTGCCTGGTATATAACAGACACACAATTGTGTGTTGAATGAATCTCGATATTGGTGAGTGGAGGTTTAAGATGTTAAATTGTTGCCACCAAAAATATATGTTAAAGTTCCAACTCTGGGTACTAGTGAAGGTGACTTTATTTGGAAAAAGAGTCTTTGTAAATGTAATTAAGTGAAGGATCTCAAGATTCAAACATCCTGGATTAACCATGTGGACCCTAGATTTGATGATAGATGTCCTTCTAAGAAGAAGAAGAGAAGAAACAGACACAGAGGGGAAGACATAATAAGATGCAGGTAGAGATTGGAAGTTAAGTTTCCACAAGCTATGGGACACTGGGAGCCACTAAAAACTGAAAGAGGCAAGTAGCAATTCTCCCCTACAGCTTTTGGAGGGAGTGGTACTTTGCTGACACCTTGATTGCAGGCCTCTGACCTACAGAAATGTCAGAGAATATATGTGTATTGTTTTAAGCCACTAAGTTTGTAGTAACTTGTTATGGCAGCCCTAGAAGATGCATATGGAGGAATAAAAATAAAATATGTGAGAAAAACTTATGGCACATTAATAATGGTCTCAACCATAAAACCATCCAACAAGTATTTATTGAGCTTCTACTATGTACGACAGTACTCTAGGGAAACATACAGAGAACCCCACACTCATGGTGTTTATTTTCCAGCAATATGTTGGTCAGAGAAGCCAGTTTATTTGAAGTTTCTTTAACCCTTAACCAAGGTGTTTGCATCTGTACATACGTAAGAACCAAAGGTTAAGCTCAACTGGTGGTAATGACGTCACTCAGACCACAAACATGGTGAAATCCCTGGGAAAACACTCTCCATAGAAGATAAACTTTCTAGATTTCCAAGTGGGAGTATTATTTCATAATGAGGATAATAAAACAAAGACATTTGGGATTTTACGACCTTCAGATTTCTATTGAGCGCTTGAGAGAGACAGGAATTGTCCACTTGGCTGCAAGGGAACATTGATTTCCTCTGAGTAAGGGATTCTGGTAAAATGGAACAGTATCCCAGCCTGGAAAAAAAATAAATCAAGCAACTTTTTCCAAAACTTGTTTTTATACAATATTTTAAAATATGTTTCTCGAACCTTTTCCAGGTGCTGTTGATTAACTGGCAGAGGGGACTAGCTGATAACTAGACAAATGAACATACAACAAACTAATATTAAGGGAGAGATTTGATTCAAAAGTCTGTGTGTGTGTGTGTTCATGCACGTGCATGTATATGCACTTGGATTTGTACACTTGTGTTTTTAAGACACACTGTTGTTATATTGCCCAATGTGGACTCAAACTCCTGGGCTCAAGTAATCCTTCTGCCTCAGTCTCCTGAGTATCTGGGACTACTATTGCACACTGCTGCACCCAGTTAAATTTATATACTTGTGATTATGATATTCTATTGTCTTTTGTACTGTATCAATTTCATTAAATGGTCTTAATGATTATCAACTTAAAATAACCAAACATAATTTTGTGCTCTTGTATTATTTGGGTGATTAGAATACAACATACCAATATTTCATTATAGTCTGCAAAATCTCTTTGGCTGCTAAGTGATCTGACACTAAAATTCTGAAGCCCCCTGGGTTAGCATCAATATACAAGCAGAACAAATGAAATGTTGGACAGATAAAGCATAAGGTGAGAAATTGTAAATCCTATAGAACTGAAAATTTGGTAGTTACAGATAAATCAGAAACTTATTTATATTTCAATGTATTGAATTATAAATGTATTGGACTTATACAAATTTGTCTTGGCAAAGAAAAAAATAGAACAGCAACCTTTAAAAGTGGTACCTGCCAGGAGGTCAAGGGTCGTGTGTTTTCTTGCATATGTGGAAGCTAGAGAGAAAAGAGAAAAAAAAGATTGGGTGGGGGGCAGGAATCTATAAATAAATAAATAAATAAATAGGCACTTGCCATCCCACTAATTAGGGGTAAGCCCTATAGTCAGTGTGAGGTGGGAATCTTAGATCCTTTAACAACTCCAGTCCCTACATGCTGTGTGTGTATGTGTGTATGTGTGTGTGTAGCTTAGTTGAATATAATTCTTGTGTTTAAATTTTTCATACACTATACCTCTGATTCCAAGCCAGCTACTGTCACTAGGTTTAACCAGATTTTAATTTAACTGTATTAAATTTCTTGAAAGGGATACAGATTATCTTTTAGGAATGATTGGAGGGATTTTTTTTTTTCAAAAGAAAATTGACTCTGGAATTTCTATCACATATAGAATCTAAACACAGAAACAGAGAGAAGGGGGTTGGGGACACAGTCTGTTGGATACTGTATGACACAGCCAAAAATGTGAAAAGCAATGGCTGTAGCACCAGCAAACAGCTCAACTGCTATCTTATGAGAGACTCTAAGCCAGAACCATGCAGCTAAGCTGCCTATGGAGAAACTCTAAGAAGGTAACTATTTGTTGTTTTGAACTCATAAATTTTGGACTGATTTGTTATGTAATAGTAGATAACAAATACAATTGGTATCATAGGTTTGAAAAAAAAAAAGGTAAGAATCTTTGCCTTTGAATATTTTGAAATCAAGCCAGGAAAGATACTTGCAAAAGAACAGCTGTGGGATAATGTGATAAGTGCCATAATTGGGGCAAGTTATCAGTGAGTCAAATAATATTTAGGAGCAAAAATTGGATGTTTCATTTTTAATCACTAGACATGGACATATACTCCACTAAACAAAGAATTATCTGCCCCTCACAAAAATTTTTTACTTCTTGGAAATACAAAAGGACTATTGTCTAGGGAAGTCCAGTCAATAAAAAAATAAAACGGGGAAGAGGAAGAAGAGCGGGAAGCCCAAAGGAGTGTCAGTGACGTTAATTGGTTCCTTATATCCTGTGTACTTTATGCACATGGTGTTATTTGATGTTCACACCAATTGTATGATTTAGGTATCACTTTCCTTATTCTATGAATGGGCACCTGAGACCCAGTAAGTGAGGGAACTAGAATTTAAATACATGGGCTATTAGCTACAAAAGCTTATTTTTATTCTATTGCAACCGATTGCAGTTTTGAAGTATTGTAAGGCATATGGTGAGGGTAATTGCTAAAACTATGCTAAAGGTCAGACTCTCCAGCCTCAGGTAGACAGAGACCTGAATTTTCTTACTAGTCAACTTCCAACAGACAGCTTTTATAATTTCATAAAAGTTGGGAAAATATTTCAGGAAGGATCAGAAATTAAATGAATAAAAGTAATCTAGCCAGTAGGCTGTCTTCTCTTTAGTTCTTTAACTTTATAGACAAACAATACTTTTCCATCTTATTTAACTTTCTTAAAGTATTCTAAATGGAAATGTTCACTGTCATTTTTAGCTTGACAGTTACGATTATGTCCAAATTTTGAAAATCCTTGGAGTTATTAAGAATAAGCACAGGATATTTCTTTTAAAAAATATCAATGGCTGACACTTCTTTGAGAATATAAATTTTAGCATTACTCTTATTAGTAATGATCTAAAATTCTGTAAAATTAGACTTGTAAAGCTGAGTCAAAAGGAGAATGGTTATTATCAGGTGAGAAATGGTTGGAAGTTGGCCCAGATAATTGTATTGTTAGAGTAGAGAACCGTTTAGTTCTTTGAAAAATCCATTTTGTACTGCTCGAACATAGTAGCAAAGCCTAGGTAATACAATGAACAGAAATTTATTGGCTCACAGTTCTGGAGGCTGGGAAGTGTCATATTAAGGTGCTGGGTTTTGGCGAAGTTCTTGACTTCATGACATGGCGGAAGGAATCACGTGGTAGAAGGACAACGTGAATGAGAGGGCCAAATCCCCCCTTTTATGCCAGCATCAATCCCACCTGTGAAGGCAGAGCCAATCATCTCTTAAAGGTCTCACCCCTTAATACTATTACAATGGTAACTGAATTTCAGCATGAACTTTGGAGGGAGCACACATTCAAACTATAGCACTTTTGTACCTTGAGAGATACTGAAAATATCACCCCTCCCAAATGGTTCCTTCATTGTGTTTTCCTACAATTGCTATGATTGAAGTCAGTCTGTTTGTGTTTCTGCAAGGCTTAACCCTAAATGGGCATGGGAAAGAATGGCATGATCAGAAAACAAAATAACAACCAAAAAAACACAGACCCAGGGATTTCCAGTATGAATAAATCTCTATGTAAGCCTTTTTTATGTTTTCTGGAGAACGTTACAAAATCTTCAAGGAGAATGAAAATATACCATATATTCCATCTTTAATGAAAGTAAGGAGGCAAATAAGACCCACAGACTGTAAAATTAAAAAGCAACAGTGAGGGGCAACCACTGGGGAAAAGAAAAGGAAGGAAAAAGCAGGAGTCCTACTGTTTTTGCTAAGCAAATGCTCTGACATTGAGCTATATCTCTAGCCTTCTGGTCCTGCTGTTTTTAAAGAGATTTGCATTGATTTTTGATGTGGTTGAGGGAGTAACTTAAATGCAGAGGGACTATGAACAGTTTAGCAATGTGAAAGATGTAAAATCAAGAGTAAATGTAAAATGTTTAGCAAACAATGTGGTGTGAGCACAAGCCCATGGCCTGGGACACTTGAGAGGGTGCTGGGTCTATGCCAGTTAACCCTTTGGTGGCTGGCTGTTCCTGGGGTTTTTCGAGGGAGAGACTGACATGAGCAGGATAGCCTGTGAATTATCTAAATAGCTCAGAGCTACTGCTAGTTTCTAGTTGATACTTAAATATCCTGGAGTTTTAAGCAAGTACTGATTGAAACTCAGCTCAGAGTATAATCTGGATAAAACTTGACCATTTTCTTTGAATTGGGCTTAAGATGGCATTTTGGGCCCAAGGAATAGATCAGTGGTAAAATGCATGCTTAGCATGTACAAAGCCCTGGGTTCAATTCCCAGCACCAAGAACAAAACAAAACAAAAACTGGCACTTTATCTACGCTTGCTTTGCAGTTGGGGACTAGGAAGTCCATAAAATCTCCCAGATGTCTGTAATTCACACTAGATATAACAGTGGCTATAGGAGGTGAAATTTCTGAAGAAAGAACAAGGACTAGAGTGGTCTAGACTGATATTTTAAAACTCTGGCTCTAATACGTTTTCCAAGCATCAGTCAGTTGTATAAATTAATTTAATCTGCTTTTGTATATTAGGTTTTGAAGGTAAAAATCACAAGATAGTGTTTCTTGGAAGTGTGATCAACTAATGCCTGCCACATGTAACAAATTGAGGAAAATATCAAGATACAGGTAAGCTGAATACCAAAATTTGGGTTGATTTTTTTGTTTTGTTTTGTTTTGTTTTGTTTTGTTTTAGTTAAAAGGAAATTATTTGTAATCCTGAGGACATAAATAGGTCATGGTCTTTCTTCTAACAAATAACTTGATATTTATCTGTTTTCCATATGTATAACCAATTCTGAAGGAGATTCTATGAATCAAATAATTCTGTCAAGCTGATTTTGTTGTATCATGTGTCTTCAATGCACAAAATTTTCAGTCATATTTGCATGGTATTTAAATTACTTTGATGTACTATTTTTATGATTTTATTTTCTTGCTTTTAAACTAATATCATTAAGAAAAATATACTACCAAAAACTTGTAAGAAAGGAAAAATAATTATGGATCCTATATTTCCATTGTCAGACAATATTTTATGCCCAGACCAAATTTTGAAAAGTGTTTTCCTTCTTTTTCCTATGTAGGGCCAGATAGCAAATATTTTGGACTATACATGCCATTTAGTTTCTGTTACAAAGCTAGTCAACTGCAGCAAAAACAACCATCTACAACATGCAAACAAATATGTGTATCTGGGTTCCAATAAAACTTTATTTACAAAACAGGTAGGGGCCCAGAGGCTTACTAAGGCTGAAATTTTCCTACTCTTCAATGATATATAAATTTGTTTAATTACCGTTTACTGTTGATTAGGGCTCAGGAAATTTGTAACTCCGTAAAAATTAATGTTTCTTTATTGGAAATGAATAAAATGTAAATGATATTTACCCAATATTATGTAAAAAATTTGTCTAGGTATAGTGGGAATTATTTTTGCCTGATAGTTATACAGGTGATTTTTCTTGGGTGGGAAACATAACCCAAAAGGGTTTGGTCTTATTGCTGGTAAGGCAACACTAATTTGGCACCTTTGTGATTTATTGCAGCATTATTATTTTCTTTTGAAGACTATATAATCATCAGTTCTTTGTATCCTTTGTGTGTGTGTGTGTGCATGTGTGTGTGTGTGTGTGTGTGTGTGTGTGTGTTACTGGGGATTGAACCCAGGGCCTTGCACATACCAGACAAGTGCTCTACCTCAGAGCTATATCCTCAGTCCTTTTTTATTTGTTTATTTTTATTTTGAGACAGGGTCTAATGAAATTGCCCAGGCTGGCCTCAAACTTGTGATCCTCCTGCCTCAGGTTCTCAGCAGCTGGGATCACAGGTATACATCATTGTGCCCAGCCCTTATATCTTTTTTTTGAGCCAACTTTGTTGGCTATAAAAAACCATTAAGGAGTTTAATGAAACTTCAATTTATACTCATTATGAGTTTATTTGAAAATTGTATAATTTTAAATAATTTGAAAATCATACTTTAAGCATTTTCTGTTAAGATATTTACCTAGATTACCTTGTTCTTGTCTTTCAATTTTATGAACAGGAAGGGGGGAAAATGGTTTCCTTTGACTTCTTTTTATTTTTATTTTTTGACACTGGGAATTGAATCCATGGGTACTCTACCATTGAGCCACAGCCCTTTTTAGTTTCTATTTTGAGACATGGTCTCCTGCTAATGTTGCCCAGGCTGGTCTTGAATTTGCAATCTTCCAGTCTCAGCCTCCTGAGTGGCTGGGATTATAAGCATGTACCACCATGCCTAGCTGTTGCCTTTTATTTCTAAAATCAACTCAAGGTTTTTAAATGATCTAGACAAGAACTGAAGACAAGTAAAACTACACAAATGTGATAAAGAAGCCGTGGGTACCTGGAAGCAGTGATGCAAGTCTAATTTCAGCTACTGGGCAGGCTGAGGCAGGAGGATTGCAAGTTCAAGGCCAGCCTGGGCAATTTAGCAAGACCCTGGACCCGAAAATAAAATAAAAAGGAGTAGGGATGTATCTCAGTGGTAGAGTGCCCTGTGGTCAATCCTTATATTCATAGCCCCCGCCCCCCACCAACAATACAAAGAAGCCATGGGTCTCCTTAGCATTTAGTATGTGGCTTCATGTTTGGCAGTTGTAGAAAGCATATGGCATGGGTTTCCAATTCTTATAAAGTAAACCTTTTGCCTCATTTTCTGTGTTCTGGCAGCACTTGTCTCAAGATGGTAGGTGTTTTGCTCACTAGAAGTTGTCAGCACATTTCTCTGATGCTACCTTTCATATGTGAAAATGAAACAGATTTAAAGTAACTTTTCAGTATAAATTAAATCCATGCTTTAAATATTCTCCCCATGTCCCCCCAAGATCCTTCAAAGGAATTTGAGAATTCTAACTTTTTTCTCCCCCTTTGGTTCATGACAATGACTGTAACTGCTTTGGGGAGAGGCAAAACCTTTGAAGGACAGCTGAGTTCATGCCAATCAGCAGGCAGAGGCAAATTGAAATGGATTTTCTTTCACTTTGGACTATCTAGTGTAGCGTCAAGCTGAAAAATATTATTCATGGTTTTTTCTACAGTGTAAAACTTGAAAGTCAAACTGAATGTCAGAGAGAAAAATGTCATGCAGATCATAACTAGGTTCCCGTGGGTTTGCTGGAGATAACACACAGTTGAGACTTTTGACTGAGGTACGGGGAGGTCAGTTCAGCTCTGCTGTTTGCAAACCATCCCCTGCTAGTCCTCACTTCAAAAGAGTAGTTCTCTTTATTGTGTCCAGTTGAAACTCAAGTAAGACTAATATTCAGCTGGGCTTGTCCAACCTCGAAGACAGTAAAGTTGGGAATGTATTAAAGGTTCAAATTTTTTTTTTCTAGAAAAGATAAACTCATGACTCTCACATAAATATAAAATAGACACATCAAAAATTTTATTTAACTCATGTTAATGATGGAACTAAGAAAATGTTACAGCCAGTTTAAAGGAGGATTGAAACAGAAAACATACATGTAGGCTATCAGAAATATTAAAATGAATTTGAATTTGCTTAATTGGTACCAAAATTACTTCTTCCACAGAACCAGAGGGAAATACAAAGATAAAGTTTGTTGCATATTTGTGGATGAGAATCATTTGTATTTCTTTTCTTTAAATAGCAGTATATGCCAGGTGTGGTGGTATACACCTGTAATCCCAGTGACTGGGGGATGAAGCAGGAGCTTTGCAAGTTAGAGGCTGGCTTGAGCAATTTAGGGAGACCTTGTCTCAAAAGAAAAAAATAAAAACGGCTGAGGATGTACTTCAATGATAAAGTACCTCTGGGTTCAATCCCCCCAACTAATACATAAATTAATTAATAAATAGCAGCATTGTTCATAATAGTCATAATATGGAAGGAGCCCAAATGTTCATCAACTGATAAATGGGCAAACAAAATATGCTACATCCACACTATGGAATACCACTCAGACTTAAAAAGCAATGAGTACTTGCTCTTGCTATAATATGGATAAACTTTGAAAATACTGTGGTACATCAAAAGAACCAAACACAAAAGGCCATATATTGTATGATTCCATTTTTATGAATTGTTGAGAATAGGCCATTCTATACAGGCAGAAAGTAAATCAGTGGTTAGAAAGAGCTGGGAAGAGGGTGAAAAGACTATGACTGTTAATGGATATGAGATTTCTTTTGGAGTGATGAAAATGTTGTGGAATTAAATAATGATAATTACATGATTTTGAATCTCTTGCATTTTTTTCAGTTACTTAACAATTTACAAAATTGCAAAGAGCCCAAATAAAGTGAAAGGTATAGAAATGGCATAGTTCTATCACCTGGAAAAGTATGTTAGACAATATCTAGTTTTCCATTGGAAACATCCTGTAGGTTTTTTAAAAATATATTTTAGTCCTTTGCAATTTTCCCCAAAGAAGAAACTAAAATTATGTTTGTATCTCTAGGGTTATATAAAACCCAAAAGGCAATAGTGTTCTCCTCCTGCATCTGTTTGCCAAAAATAATCAAAATAGAACAACAGATGGACTGAGTAGCAGACACTTGAAAGCTGGAGAAATCAAATGGAAAGAAAAGGAAGCTTTAAAATACCTTTTGCTTAATCATTGCTCTTACAGCTTATACTTTGCATTCTATATTGTGGAAGATTTTAAAAGAAAACTATGGATCTCTGCTGTCTTAACCTCCCTATTTTCATGTTTACAACCTTTTCAAATTTTTGGAATGCCAGGTAAAGCACCATGAATTAAAAGCCTTGGAGTATGATGTGAAAGTCAGGTGACAGATTTTCCTGGAAGGATGAAGAGACATCATACTATTCCACCTGGCATGCCTTCCTAACACCCTCCTTACGCTATCTGTGCTCCCTGAATAGGGATAACAGAATAGGGACAACTCCCAGAATAGTGATCCTGGAATCTTTTCTTGTTCATTTATTCTCCAAAAGTTCCCATTTGGACTAATTCTTCCCCTTACTTTCCCTTTTATCTTTTTCTTCTCATGAATATTAATTTCATCTTCCTGACTTTTTTAAGTCTTCTCTCTTCCCACAAGGAGTCTTGGTACATCAGTGTCCTGGCAAACAAACAAGCAAATATTATTTTCATTTTCCCCAGAAGGACACAGAGGGGGCTATCACAGAAATTTGTAAATTGATTTTTTTCTTCATGCCACATTTTATTTTAAACCTACTGATTAAATACCTTTGTTATATACCTTGGAATAGAAATAGTTACCACACTATCATTTTAAGTAGGTATACCATAAATGTGAATAAGTTTGTTAGACCTTTATAAAAAAAGGATTACTATGTTTTTTTTCAATGTCAACTGGGTTCCTCCCAGCACTCACAAAATTCAACCAGGAGAAAGGATTGTATTAGTTTTCTGGGACTACCCTAACAAAGTACCATTGACTGAGCTGCTCAAACAAGAGTAATTTATTTTCTCACAATTCTGAAGGCTAGAAGTCTGATCTCAAATAGTTGGCAAGGGCTGTTTATTTTCTGAGTCTTTTCCTCAATATGTAGATGGCTGTTTTCTCCTTGTATATGTCTGTGTCTTGACCTGGTCTACATGTAAGGACATCAGTAATATTGGACTAGGGTCCACCCTATCAAACTCATTTTTACCATAGCTACCTCTTTAAAGACCCAACTTCCAAATATATCCCATTCTGAGAAGTTAGAAATTCAATGTGTGAATTTTCAGGGGACTCAGTTTAATACCTAACAAGGAATGTTCTCTTCATTTTAGTAGAAGAATGCAAATACTCAAAGATTAAGTTACCTTTGAACCATTTGCCAAGGTATGCAGCCAGCATATCTAATTGATAACCCTTACTCTGGTTCCCTTAAGTCATTCTTAGCAGTAAGAGATTTTCTGGTACAGATCTTCGTGTAGTTTCAAAGTTGGCATTATAGAACAAGCTTAAAGAAAGCAGTGCTTTTATTGTTTTCTTCAAAGATATAAGTTATGGACATATGCTAATATGATAAATATTCTGGGTTTCCAGGTGCTCATGGTTGATTTAAATATTCATATAAAAGCATTATAAGTATTTTATTTGTTTTAAAGACAAGTTTATAGAAATATGATTTATAGATAATAAAGTACATAAATTTAAAGTGTATAATAATTAGGGGCAGGGAGTGTGACTCAGTGGTAGAGTTGCCTTGTATACTCAAGGCTCTGGGTTTCATGCTTAGCACTCAAAAAAAAAAAACTGTACAAAGACCATAAGTATGGGTGCAATTGTGTGGAGAACTAATCTGTGCTCTGCATTGTAGATTAAATACAATCTCTGTGATAACTCCTAAAGGTTGACATTATTGGCATTTATTGCTAAGCACATGAGACTCAGAAATATGGATAACTTTCTCAAATTCACATAGGTGATAAAGGACCGGGTCATTCAGACTCAGGTTTGTCCAGCTTCAAAACCTGTGCCCTGTACCACCTTGCCTCTCTGTTCCCATTTTAACATAGGCAAAACATATTTAATATATGAAAATTAAAGGGCACAAATATAGAAAATGAAAATAAAAATCATCTGCAATCCCATTACTCAGAGTTAACCATCTATAATCATTTTTGTATATGCCCTTATAGTTTTTAACCTATTCATATGTATCAAGTGGGTATATCTTAGTCCATTCTGTCTGTTATAACAAAAGCACCATGGGCTGGGTGGCTTAAACAACAAACATCATTTCCTACAGTTCTGGAGGTCAGTGAATCCAAGATCAAGGCACCAGCAGACTCTGTTTTGTGGAGGCCTACATCTCAGCCCAAACATGGCCTTTTTTCACTCTATGTCTTCACATGGTGAAAAAGATGGGGAGATCTCTGGGAGTCTCTTTTTCTGAGGGATCTAATCCCATTCATGGGGCCTGCATCCTCACAACCTTATTATCTTCCAAAACACTCACTTCCTAATACCAATGCACTGGAGGTTGGAATTTCAACATATGAATTTGAGGGGAACATAAATATTTGTAATATGACTTCAATTCAGTTGTATGAGAAATGCCATTCTTTTTTGCATGCTTCAAATAAAACTAAATCTGTCTGTGATCCCCATTTCACCAGGTTGTCGGGAGATTATATCCTTGTAAGCATTAGGCTCTTGGCCTTCCCTAGAGTGAAAAAGAAAAAAATAAGAGACTTTACACTGCTAGGAAAGTGGGAAAAAGTCTTTGACCTTGAACCTAGTATGGTAACTTTCATCACTATGTAAATGTCTACTGGTTCAGGAGGGCAGGAACTCCACTCTTCAAGGTCCAGGCTAGTATAGAGAATTTTGTTGGGTGCTTATTTTGAGCTTCCCTCTGAGGTCTTGTCACCACCTAAGAGTGCTGTGAGGTATGGGCCTGGGTCCTCCATCTCATTCTCTAGGGGTCTCTGTGCTTTATTTGCCTATCATTCTCTTTCTCTCCTGAAATACCTTCTCACAGTATAATCCCATTTGCTCATGTTTTAAAAACAAAAACAAGAGCCTGGAAGGGAAATGTTTACAGTTTAAAAAAAAAGAGAATAAAGGACAGCATTTGAAAACTATTTCCTGTTTACTTATTCTGATTATTATTTAATAAATCAGGATCACATTATATCTTCTGTTTTAATCCTGTTTGAAAACCTTTGTATTTTTTAATTAGCTATTTTCCTTGGAGTTAAAATTTAAGAATTATTTGTTGTATTTTGGATACAAATCCTTCATTAGATAGGTATTTTGCAATTATTTTCTCCCACCTGTCTTCCAATCTCTTATAGTTACTTTCACAGAGAAGAATTTTAAAATTTTAATAAAGTTCAATATTATCAGCTTTTCCTTTTATAGATTGTACTTTTGGCCTTGTTATAAAAATTCATCTCCTAAACCAAGTTTATGTAAATTTTCTCCTATGACTTCTTGTGGAAGTTTTATAGTTTTACATTTTACATTTAGGTCTATGATCCATTTTCAGTTGATTTTTTGTGAAAGATATAAGGTTCATAACACCTCTTGTTGAAAGAAGTATCCTTTCTCCATTGAAGTTTTTAAAAAATTGAATTGTCTTTAAGCCTTTGTCAAAGGTAGTTTGATGGTATGTGAGTCCATTTCTAGAGTCTCTATTCTGTTCCACTGTTCTGTGTTCTTGTTTTTCACGGGTACTCTGGTGTCTTGATTATTGTAGCTTTAGAATAAGTCTTGAAATTGGATGGTTTAAATTCTTCAACTGTTTTCTGTTCTTGTGTCAATTATTCTGGGTCTTTTGCTTTTCTATGTATCTTTTAGAATCAGTTTACTGATGTCTACAAAATGGTTGCTGGAGTTTTCACTGGGATAGCATTGACTCTACAGATGAGATTGAGAAGAACTGACATCTCTGGCTGGAGTTGTCAATCAATGATTGATGAGAATTGGTTGATAAATGTGAAAGCCTCTCTAGACTTCAGGTAGAGGGCTTTTTGCATGTTTTACAATATCTCTCAGAAGTCCTCGGTAATATAAAAGCTCTAGTTGCCCACAAGCATAACTTCTCATTAAAACACCCTTTATTAGCTGTGTTCTTTCCCCTGATCATTTTCCCCACTCCCTCTTACCAATGTTTCCTGGAACCACTTCCCAAATTATTTGTATTCAAAACCTTGACTTAGGGCTCACTTCTGGGGGAATCCAAACTAAGACCTGTTATAGCACTGGTACAGGTAAAGCATCCCAAATCTAAAATTTTCAGTGCTCAAAATATGAAACTTAAGCACTGACATGATCCCATAAGTGGACAATTCCACACATGATATCATGGTATGAATCATGTCAAAACCAGTTATAATAAAAATATTGTACTATAAAATTACCTTATTAATACACATAGTCTTAGGCTTATGTGAAACAAATTTTGTATTTAGACCTGAGTCCCATCACCAAGACATCTCATTATTATATTTGAGTATTCAAAAAATCTGAAATCCAAAACATTTTTGGTCCAAGCATTTTGGATGAGACATACTCAAATTTACACCTAAAGGCAGGCGCAAGTAGGATAACTCCATTTCCTAAATATGCACATTTTCCAAATTAGGACCAGTCCTAATCAGTATATATACAAAACACAATCAACTAACACTACCTACTTGGGATATTCAGATTCATTCTTTAAGAGGTATAATGCAAACATCCTTCAAGTCTAATATCTTTCCAGAAGGAAGAAAAAAGGATAAAAATGAAATGCATCTAATTTCTATAAGCATGCACATACATGAAAAATCCTCAAAATAGCTAAAATGGTAAAAGATGTGTTGCTATTTTAAAGTCAGAAGATTTGGATATGTCTCAGGCAGCTTTTAGATTCTAATTTTCAGGTTAGAAAATTACAAATGCAAAGGCATGCTTTGATTTCAGTGTCAGCCATTTTTTCATAATTTTGTAGTACAAAGGTTTCTAGGGAGAGAGGATGGGTGGGGGTAGAAAGTTAGGATGGAAAGAGAACTGGTCTAGCTATATGTCTTTATTTTTAACAGACTTTGAAGCTAGTCATGCTTGCTGAGTACTGCAAAAGTACCAGGCATTAGTTGGGGGAAAATCCTCTGGGAATGCAGCCCTTGAGAATAGAAAATGGCTTCATAAAGAAATGATGCTAACACTGTACTTGGCCCTGCCAGAAACTCCTCTCTTTTTTTTTTTTTGCAACTGCAGAATGAAATATGCACTAGACCAAAGCCTCAGTCAGCTGCAAAAACAATGTGTTGTAATCTGATATTTATTTTTGCTGAAATGGAGCTGTGGCCCTGCCATTTCAGATTCTGCAGTCTTGCAAAGCACCCAGAGAGTCTTTGCCGGCCCTGGGGGAGTGCAGAAGGCTAATGAAACATTTAAGAAATACAATTTTTCTTCAAGAACCCAAGCCAGAACTGGATGAGATTCCATCCAGATTTGAGGGGAAAAGACAAAGAAATAAATAAATTAAGCTTATCAGACAACCTGTAAAAAGTGTAATATCAACCATTTATTATGATATAATATCAGCCGATACTTGCTCCACTTTCCCTGGGAGGAATCTGACTGGAGCTGCTGACAAAGGAAGAAGTGCGTTGCTGTCCCATCCCACAAACCCAAGTGATTTAAATCTAGTCTCTGGAGAGAACTGACATCATTAATAGAAATTGTATTTAGGTTTTCTAATCTATGAAAACATTACTTCAACATAGCTAAATTCAGTCACCACAATTTCTCTTTCCTTATATCACTAAACTTCATGAAAGAGAAATATTATTCCATAACTTCACCATCTAATATATCCTTAACTTTAACGTCTGCTGTCATAGAGCACTTGAATGATGCTTATTCTTCTGAAGGTCACCAAGAACTCCACATTCTCCAATCCCGTAAGTGTTTTTCAGTCCCAGTGGATGACACCATTAGATATCCCTTACCCTTCTCTCCCTCCATTTTGAAGCTTTATGTTTCCTTGCTTTTTGTAGAAATGGTGCCGGAAGTTTCTTCTGTCTCTTTCTTGTGTATCTTCCTGGGTTTTCTTTGTGGTAATTCTCCAACATTCTTTCTTCAAACCTCCTTTTCTGTATATTACTTCTCTCAACAATTCCCATATTTTCAGTCACCATTCCCTGATGGCAGGAACTTCAGCAGCAATCTTAAGTAATGAAGTATCCTTGAGGATGGAATTCTTCAATAAAAGCTGCTGAAGCAGGACCTTCCAAGGAACTTGGCTCCCTGATAAATTCATGGAGCTGTTCTGCACTGCCTACTCTCTGATTTCTTCTATGTACTAGAATAAACTTGTATGCTGAAGTCATTCTTACTATGGGTCAGGTATCTAGCTCTGTGCCAGGCATAGCCCATGTTGTCAGAATATTGTAGTTATTATTATAAACCATATGCCTGGATTCCTAACTATGGTATATGGGTGCATCAACTATGTCCAAAGCAAAGCCCCCCCCAAACCAACTTCCTATCTCCTTGCTCTTTAGTTTATAACATGACTAATCTCTTGTTAATTGAGGTGTTGATTCTCCCCATTTTTTCCCTCTGGATATTGAGTCAGTTGCTAAATTCTCTTGATTGAGTCCTGCTAAGCTGCTCCAATGAATTTTTATATTAAAACCTTTTCCATTATCTTTCTATTTCCCCTTCAAACTCCTTAGTTTCATTGCCACCTGCCTAAACCCAACTGTAACTCAGTTATTTCCCCATTTCCTGTGTATCTTCCTCTTCCAAGTTATCCTATAGAAACCTTGAAGAATCTTCCCAGAGTGCTGCTCTAATCATCAAAATGGACCTGAGAGTCATGTGAACATACAACACAAATCCTCACCTGGTGCTTGAGATGCCAGCCTATCTTCAGACTCCGATTTCTGTCTTTTTCCATGCCATTTAAACTAGACTCTTCTACTTGCCTGTTTTCTTAATTCTGTTGCTTAACTGATGTTTCACTCACTCAGTATGTCCTTATACTCTGTCCACTCCCTACATTTCAGTATCTTAGCTAACCTTCACAGTTTCATGGGAACTCTGTCACTCCAGAATCTCCTTCCAAAATGGATGACCTTTTTCCTTTAGTTTTCTTCTCTCTTGACTGATTTGTTCAGCATGCTTTATAGTAGGAATCTCAAATTTTAGGAAGCATCAGAATCACCTGGGAGACTTATGAAAAAACACAAGGTTGCTGGCCTCACTCTCAGAGATCCTACTTCAGAAGGTCTGGGGTGGAGCCTAAGAATACGCATTTTCCACAGGGCCCAGGTGATGCTGAGGCTGCTAATCTGGTGATCATACATTTAGAACTGCTTATAAATATTTTGATCTCATTCTCACTCTACAAGCTAAGTGTCTCAAGATAAGAAAATACTTTTGTTTTTTTTTCTTTGTATTCCCTGTAGCTCCCAACACAGAGTAGATACTTACTAAGCATTTATTAGAATATCGCAGAAGGCCAAAGAATTGCTTTTTCACTGGGCACCGACCCATTGGAGTTATGTTTAGTTGTTGATTTCTAGCAACTGGAAAGAACACATTTAAGTGCTTTTGCTGAGGGCATGGTCAAATCCTTCATAGAGTGGCTTTTATTCTTTGGGATGTGAATGCATAGCATGGATGTGGAGGATGCTTAAGTACTGAAGGTAGCGGCATGATGTGAATCCAGGGGAAACAAGAGTTGAAGGGCTCCCCCAAAGGAAGAGGATGACAGAAGTTCAGCATTTGAAAATGAAGTACAAAGGTTGCCATAGTAAGGTAACAAAAGATTTCAAATCTATAATTTTACCTGGAGAGAGTCATGTTAGAGTCCCCTCTGAGTAATTTTGTTCCTTCTTATGGCTTTTAATGCTTCAGAAGCAAGTCATTTTGAATTTAAGTTGTGCTTCTAATTATCCTTATTATTATTCTCAGAATGTTCTTCAGAACCAACGTGGTTTGTAGGAAAGAAAATTGCAGCTCTTCTTGGTTTGGAAATGCAGGCAACTGAATACTCTGGCAAATTCATGTCTTGTTTTCCTCTTGTGTGAAGATAACAGAATTTTTCTCTCTACTTGTCTACCTAGGGATCCTTTGGGATGTTTTTTTCCAGATGAGTGAGTCAAAATTTTGCATATGGAAATTGTTTTTGAAATCCCAAGAAAGTCAAGAACATGTCAGCCAGAGAAACAAAAACACCACAGCCATTCCTTTGAAGATTTTTGTTCTTGGTTTTTAATTGTTCATATCATGCTTCTCGTAAAGTGAGTGCTATGAAAATTAAGGAAGGAATGTGGAGATCATAACAATAAAAGATGTATGTCAAATATGGATTTTTTTTATTTTAAGAAGGCAATTCAATTATACACAGATGGAACATTTGAGAAGTCACAGCTCTGCATCATCATTTTTCAGCAGCAGCACAGATGGTACCTTTCCATTTGCAACACATGCCAACATAGTTGTTGTGTCCCAGTGGTCGGTCCCACCTCCACCACAATTCTAAGTTCACAAGGAAGAGGGCACATTGGTTAAGTCAGAGACCCTTGAGACACCGCAGTGCCTCAGGCCCTGGCACTACTACTTTATAATGTTTCATTCTTGAAGGAAGCAGATTAGATTGCCAGACCATGACTTCTATCTACTGTTCTTGAGTCAGACCCCCAAGGCTTCCTGCCTCTTCCCAGAGACAGGCTAGAGATCTGTAGCCATGGAGAGAGCCAGGCAACATCTGCAGACCTTCTGTTAAAAGCTCTTGTTTGTTTAAATATCCTGTTTCCTTGCTATTTATCTTTCTAGAAATTAGGGAGATGCTTATCTCTTCTTGTCCCAAATAAAGTTAAAAATCATATTGATGTCATCGAGGGCCCACAGTTTGTGTCATGAGTTAAAAAAAAATCCAGAAAAAAAAAGAGTGGAAATATACATTCCTACCCCCAGCACCATCATCCTCACCTGTCAGAATGGGTTACATGGCGAGAGTAGCAGAAATTCTGTTTCTCTAGAAATTTCTAACGGTTTATGGGCCAGCATACCCAGAGAAGATACCAAGTAACTTTTTATTGGGAGGCATTTATAATTGGATTTAAGGGGAACTAAACAGAGAATGAAGTCATCTGCCATCCATCTCATGCAGGACTGAAATTTCTGATTCATTGTGATAAAGCTGTTCAGAGAGTAGACAGTTCCTAATTTTGGCATACTGTAGGGCCCTAAGGCATTATATGGTCTAGCTTTTATTTATCACATTAATTCTTGACTTCCTAAGCTGGCTGATTTTATTGAGAGTGATATACATTTATTTTCAACATTCCACAACTGTGTTAATGTCTGTAGTCTGCTGTCCTTGGCTGTCACTGTCAAGGAGCTTTTAGTTCGAAAAGCACTTTCTTCCTGTTCTGTATTTTATTTTTGTGGCATTGGGAATTGAACCCAGCACCTATCACCTCATAGCCAAGTACTCTATCAAATTATATCTTCAGCTTTCTTTCCATTCTTTAGCTCTTCCTGTGTCCATTCCCTTTGCCATGTTCATAGAGGAGGAGCCAATTTCTCTGCCTTGATTCTGGTCTAAGTGACTTGGTTTGGCCAATGAGACATTAGCAGATATGATTCAAGCAGAGGCTTGGGAAAGAGCTTGCTCACTTCCATTGCAGTTTGTATCCCTGTTGTCCCTAGTAGAAAGTGCCCAGGATTTTTGACCAGAGAATGAGAGACATGGAGCAAGACCAACTTGTTCCATTTGTTCTAGGAAAGGGCAGTCTAAATCAGCTACTAGCCATTTGACTCTGAGACCAACACTGTCTTACAGTCCATGGCTAAACTGGTTTTATCTTTCTCACAATTCTCAAGTTTGTCTATCTACCTGCATAGGTGGGCCCTTGATGATCAGCATGTCCTTTAACCTTATTTGGAACAAGTATTGATTCATGAAGAAGGGATAGGAGCTGGGCACAGTGGTGCACGCTTATAATCTTAGGAGCTCAGGAGCATGAGGCAGGAGGATCGCGAATTCAAAGCCACCCTTAGCAAAAGGGTGAGGCGCTAAGCAACTCAGTGAGATGCTGTCTTTAAATAAAATATAAAATAGGGCTAGGGATATGGTTTAGTGGTCAAGTGCTCCTGAGTTCAATCCTGCTTCCCCTCCCACACCAAAATATAAAGAAGGGATAAGAATCTCCCTAATTTCTAGGAAGATGAATAGTAAGGAAATAAGATGCTTAAACAAACAAGGGCTTTTAATGGAAGGTCTGCAGATAAAAGCTTAACTTATCCATAAGACTGCATAGTATTCTTTTGAATGGATCTATTGTAATTTAGCTAGTATGAGCTAGTCCGTATGAGCTAGACCTAGGTGTTGCCTAGTTCTAGTTTTATTGATGAAGTTCTAGTTTTTAGGATGAAGATGATAAATAGTTTGCCCAATTCAGCCAATGTTGAACCTGGGGTCTGAGTTCCAGTGGTGGACTGGGATAGCCTAGACTTAAAGCAGCACTCTATGACATAAACCTGGTTGGAGACTCGTTTTGGGAGGGTGGAGTTCAGTTTATGTTGGTGCTTCACTTTTTTTTTTCTGCTTCACTTTTTTATCTGTAGTTCTCTGTTGTCCATCCTCTCTCCAATTGATCCATCTTTCAACAAATTGAATGAGATGGTATGTGTCACTGGTTTTTAAGCATTGATGCTCGTAAAGTTACTCAGACATCTTGCAAACACACAGATTGTTGGAGCGACCCCAGAGACTCATTCAAACTCATTCCATCTTGGATGGAAGCAGGAATTCAGCATTTCTAGTAAGTTCTCAAGTGAGATGTCACCAGTCCATGGACCACACTTTGAGTATGTGAAGTGTTTTATAAAGGATAGAACCCACACAAAGAGCATGTGAGTTTAAGCCTAGATTGAACTCCTGAATGCCAGCTATAATGATAGGCATTATGGGAAGAAAACAGTGACATCATGTGGGGCCCCATCCATGAAGACTTGAAAATTTAGTGAAAACAAAGTGTGTATTATGAAAACATAAGTTTTCAGTGCAAGGAAGAATGAGATAAGTGCCAAAGCAATAGTCTCTAATTAGAAACCAACTCTGGGGAAGTAAAATTGTACTTAGCACAGACCATTGGATTTGGGGCATCTGTTTATTGAATATTAATTTTGTTCATAAAATGTTCTTCCCTCACTTTAGTGTGTGCAGAATTAACATTCTTTCAGAATTCAATGATGACTTGTTTGATTCTCAGCTTGCTTACCCATCTCTTAGCTAACATTGTCCTGAGGGCTGCATCATCAGAAATGGGGGTGGTCATGGGTCAGGTTCCCTACACAGAGTCTGACAGAAGGATTCTTGTTTAAGTGATTTATTTAGGGAGTGCTCTCAGAAGTCTGAAATGGGGTGAGGGAAACAGAACAGGGCAGATACAGAAGCAGAACAAAGATGTGGTCTCAGCTGTAGCCTCAGCCTGATCACTAGGAGATCTGGAGCATGAATGGCAACAAGAACTGTCCCATTTTGTTCCCAATATCAGTTAGTCATTGATGATAGGTTGCCCTGGGTGTGGGCATCATCTTCTGGGCAAGTCAGCTCTGACAGGCACTGGCTCTTTCAAGAGGAACTTGTAAGCCAAGGGACCCCTCCACTGTGTCACTAGCTTTTGCGCCCCACCCCCATTTCTACCCCAATTCTCACAGTCTTTGTAAGAACTAGTCTTTCTTGTCTCTCTCTCTCTCTCTCTGCTGTATTGGGGGTTGAACTCAGGGCCGTGTGCATCTTATGCATGCTAGGCAAGTGTTCGGTCACTGAGCTATATCCTTGGCCCTTTGTATTTTTCATTTTGAGACAGGTTCTCCTAAGTTGCTCTGGGTGGTCTTGAACTTGGAATCCTCCTGCCTTGGTCTCTCAAGTGGCTGGTATTGAAGATGTGTTACCATGCCCAACTTGTTTCTCTTTTGTTTAGCAAGCATGTCTTCTATATATATGTTTTAAGTACTATTTATATACTTGTGTAGTCCTTTCAGGGCCTTAACCCCCTCTGTCCAAATCCTATAGCATTATGATTTGATGACAAAGTCTGACCTAGTGGCTACAGGGAGAGTCCTAGCTCTTTCCCTCTCTTCTACATATCTGCATTTTACTTGTGGTTTTCTAAAATCAACTCCTGGTGTAGGATTTAGTAGCCTGCCTTAGCCTTCTCCTACCCTACTTCATGCTGCAGTTAGGGGAATCTTTAGTACAGAAAATCTGACCTGAGTGAAATTCTTTCACTTAAAATCTTTAAGAATGTGCCATTGCCTTCCAAAGAAAGTCTATATTCCGTATCCAGGTCTATAACATTCTCTGTGCTCTGATGTTTTACTCTCTCATCTCTCATCTCTCCTTAAGCTGGAAGAATGCTGAAATATCTGCTCACAAGGGCACTGTGTGTCCAGGTCTTAGGTTGTTCTTAGGCTGAGTAATGGCTGCCCAAGGATATTAGGTCCTGATTTCTGGACACTCATTTTTACCTTATAAAGAAAAAGTGTCTTTGAAGATGTGATTGTTGACAATGTTAAGATGGAGAGATTATCTTGGATAATCTGAGTGGGCCCTAAATGTGATTACAAATGTCATTATAAGACAGGAGCAGAAGGAAATCTGACAACACAGGTGACAGTGAAGAGGTAGGCAGACCTTGGACTGATGTGGTCACAAGTCAAGGAATTCAGGAATTCCACCAGAATTTGGAAGAGGTAAGAAAGGGTTCTCCCCTAGAAACTTTTGAGAGAGCATGGTTCTGTTAACACTTCCACTTGCAGAATCTAGAATAGTAAGCAAATAAATTTGTTGTTTTTAATTCACCCAGTTAGTGGTAATTTGTTACAGCAACCATAGGAAACTAATACAGTAGCACTTTTACCTCCACCTGGAATTACCTGCTCCCACTACAAACACTCCATCAGGATTATTCTAACTTTGGTAGCTCATATACCACCTCTTTTAGATCTCTCCTCCAACCACCTTTAGGCTCTGGATAAAGCAGGAAGCTATCTCTGTCTCTCATAATTCCTTGAGCAAAATGCTCTACCATTGTTTATTGTCATATATTCTTTTGTATATGACTGTTTATAGATCAAGCCCCTCATTCAATCCCAAGGGGCCTTATTCATTTGTATACCTCTGGGCTGGGCACAATGCCAGATAAAGTGGCTTCTTGATATGTTTCTTGCCAAGAAGGGTAGATAGATGCTGCTTTCCAGTGGCTGAAGTGGGGATTCAGGTGCTCACAAGGCCTCATATCACTGGCCCAAAATTACTGTAAATGGGTGGTAGAAGCTGTTCTGCATCAGACATGTGCAGGCTTTTCTCCAACTGTCCTGCAGCTCAGCCTGCTCTGGAGATTTCTGAGGCCTGAGGCTGAGGTACTCCTTTGGTTTCCTGTCTGCAGAGCCCTTATTTATTTTCTGCCCAATTCTTTTTATATTCTCCTCCTCTCTCTGCTCTCCTTCTCCCGCCTCCCAAACAACAGTGACTCATAACCTCAAATGCTGCTCTCTTTTTTTCATTATTTTTAGGAGCCACATGATTTCTTTCATTATCTCCTCTGGGCTAGGCCAGAGTTGGCCCACAGGTTTTTATTTTCTCAGGGCCAAGCTGAGGAGCACAAACCAAGTAACATTTCAATCAACTGGGAGGTCACATTGTGTTCTAGTAATCTATTCTCACAGAGGGCAGCAGCAGAAATGGGAGTTTGCAAATGAGAGATTGGGCTTCAGTTAAAGGGATGATCTTCGAATTTTTTTTTCAATTATTTACAAAGAAGCTTCTCAAGTCAGAAATTCTGACTAATAATTGTGATCAAATTTGATATTTCCTCCTAAAACCCCATAGTTTCCTATTAGTTTTAAATGAAGGTAGCTAATTGGTTTTGGATTTTTATTGTTGTTATTGTTTTTTGACACTAGGTAGAAGGATTTCAAGGCGGGCGTGGGAGTAATATATTTTGTATTCATTATGTTGCTTAGAAGCAGGCATAATATTATACTTATGAAACCTGAGCTTTGGCAGAGAGTTTAATACTTTATTTACAAGGAAACTGAATCAGTTGGACCTTAACTGTCCTCCCACAGCCTGTGTGTCAAGGGCTTAGTCTAGTCTCTAGGATGGCACTATTCAGAGGTGGTGGAAATTTTAAGAGGTGAGGCCTAGTGGGAGGTTTTTAGGTCATTGGGCATGTCTTTGAAGAGGAAGTGGGACCCCAACACACTCTTCTCTTTTCTCTCACTTCCCTGCTAGTAGGTAAGAGCATTATGTGCTGCTTTGCCATAGGCCCAATGCAACAGGACCAACTAATCGTAAGCTGAAGCCTCTAGAACTTTTATAAGTTGATTATCTCAGGTATTATAATAATGGCAAGCTTATGAATACACTTACCTATTACTACACAATAAAGTTTCCTTGAACTTAGCAGCTGAAAGCAGTAAACATGAATTATCTCACAGTTTCTGAGACTTGAGATGCAGGAGTAGCATAGATGAGTGATTCTAGTTCTGGGTCTCTCATGAGTCTGCAGTCATGATGTTGGTTAAGACTATAGTCTTCAGAAAGGGCTAGAGGAACTGTTTTTAAGAAGGCTTTTTCAAGTGGCTGTGGGCTGGAGGCCTCAGTTTCTTGTCGTGTATACCTCTCCATAGGGTTGCATGAGTGCTTGCATGACATGGCAGCTGGCTTCTTCCAGAGCAAGTGATCCAGAGGAGGAAACCACAAAGCCCCTGATAACCTAGTCTCAGGAGTTGTACACATTGTCACCTCTGCTTTATTCCAGTCCTTAGAAGTGAGTCACTAAGGTTTCACCTTTTAAAGGGAGTGTCAAATAATTTGTGGACCTATTTTTAAACCGCCATAGTGTCTTTTCTTCAAATAGCTCCAAGGAATGCAAACAAGTCATTGTTTACCTTGTGGAAAAAAACACCACCTGGAATTTGAATGTTCTGCTGACAGGTTGCAAGAAACATGGAAGTCTTACATTACACTCATTGAGATAGTAAAAAAATAATACCTATAAGGAAGGGTGGATGAGTATATTTCCCTTAGGTATGGATACTGGAAGAGTTTGGAAAGTATAGAGGGTATGTTTGTCTTTAATTTGGCATTTTCTGATTAATATATACAATAATAATTATATCATTGTGCCCTTGGATTCAGGAACTATGATTATAGAGACAAAATACCTTCCTTTAAAGATGAGGGAAAAATAAAACAGTGCTAACCCAGTTAAGCTGCCCTGAGCCTGGACAGAACCCTGGTTGACCTATACATGTATGAATGAGCCCAACAGAGATGAGCAGAACCACTTAGCTGGACCCAGTTTGGATCTGCTGAACTTGTAGACATGTGAAAAATTAATATTTATTATTATAAATCAGTGAGATTATGTGATTATTGGTTATGCAGCTATAGTAACTGATAGAAGCTTATAATATCATGAAAAAGACAAAGACGAATTCTGCAAATCAATATGCTAGTTATCATACTTGAAGCTTATATAGGGTGCTCTGAGGAAAGCAAAGGAGGCATGCTTAAATCTGCTTTGGGGTATTCAGAGAAGTCAAAGACTTCTGTTGATACCCGAAAGAAGTCATAAAGTTGAGCTGGTATTTACCAGACTGGAGTGGGATCAGTACCTCCTTTCAGGTAACTGCAAGTTTAATAAGATAGAAAACAAGAGTAATAGATGGGTCCTAATTGTTGACACCACTGGATCCCAAATAGCTTCATATGTTCTGCTAAGGAGTTTGTACTTTCTCTTAAAGGTGAAATTTGAAGATTTGAAGAAGCATTATGTGAGAAGAAAAATGATTGATAAGCTTCCCCTGGTAGTGGCATGGTGTGGAGGATGAGGCTGGACCTAGGCAGGAATTGAAGAAGTTAGTCCTGAGTCTGTGACTTCCAGATATGGCCATGGAAATGGAAGAGGCAGAGGAGAGAGATATTTGGAGGTGGTGTAGACAAGACTTGCAGACTGAGTTAATGAGGGGGTGGTACCTAGCTTTAGTCCAAAGGCAGAAAAGTTTAGGAGGAGGTGGTGGTGAACATTTCATTGTAGGACTTGATGAATTTGAAGTGCCTGTGGGTGATCTGGAAGGAGGTGTTTAGTAGGCAGGCAGAAATGTGATTTTGAGCCTCAGAAGAGAAGCCTGCCACAGATATTTAGTTTTGGCCATCTTCTGCATAAAGGTAGCAGCTATGAAGCTATCCTAGGCAAGGTTGGGTTTAAATACACTGTACTTCGAGAAGCAAACCAAATTTAGTACCTTGGGGAAACACCATCACCTAAAAGATTAGCAAAAGAATAGAAACCAAAGAAGATTGAGAAAGAGCAGTCAAAAAGGAAGAGCAGGTCCAGGGGAAATTGGTTGCATATAAAATAGAAAATAGTTTTGAAGTTAGAAGATAATAATATCAAATATCTCAGAGAGGGCAGAGCACTGAGGATTGAAACATTTTTGTTTTATACTCAGAAACCATATGAATTCCAAAAAAAGAAAAAAGAACAAGAACAAGAAAGGTTAGGAAGAGAAGACAATTAGAAGTGTTTTACTAAGATCACACTTACTGGGAAAAGAATTAGGCTTCACCTCTTAACGAGATTGTCAAAGATTGTCAAAGAATTTCCTTATCAACTATTTGGTAGTAGAACTGTCTATGGTCTCTTGGTCTTAGCTCTGATTTCAGCCATGGATGGGTAGATAGTTATGTGTAGGCCTCAAGTGACTTCAGACTGGCAGTTTTGCCTCAGTGTGTATCTTGGGCTTTCTTTTTCTGTCTCAGAGCTTTATCAGTCTTATGGGCACCAGTGAGACTGAACTAAGCCCTGAGCATCAAGCTTGGCAATGTGGTAGAATTAACACTTTCAGGGAAAACCCTTCACCTAAGGAAATGAGAGCTGACAAATACATGCTCTTGTCTCTTACCTCTTAGGTAGAAAATTCTTAGGACATTCTATAAACTGCTCAGCAGCCCCATGGAATTGAACACCATTGCAAAGAGTGACAACTCTGGCAACCATACTTATTTTGGCTTTACTGCCATATCTAATCCCTTGCTTCTGCTCTCTGAGATCACCTCCAAAATAAACTACCCAAATCTAAGTCCAAATCTCAGGCTCTGTTTTAGGAACATTCAAATTAAAAAAGAATGTTTCAGACACTATAGATTTAAGATGATTCTATAGATATCAGTACATACTCACTCATTGTACCCACTCTCCCATGCAGGTCCTGATACTTAGTTGGCCATGTTGTGTGTCACATGACACAGCTCAGCCAATCCAAACATAGACTGCTCACCAATCTGAGGTTGTCAGCTGTGACTGTAGGGGAGGAACTAGTGGGATTCTCTTTTGGAGAATTTGACTAGGAAATATTTAGAAAATGAGGAAGAAAGCAGAACCTGAAAATTGATAGGAAAAGGGAAAGTGGAGAAAACATGGTTGATTGACTGTAGGAAGCATGAGGGAGCACAATCAGTAAGAATATAAAGACAAAAGTGGAGCTACCATGTAGCCCATAAGCAAGAGGAAGAGAAGTGCCCATGACTCTAATTCTAGTTGCATGGGACTCATCTTCACAAGCCCTGTTTTGCCTGAGGTACTTTTCGGTTTTGGGGACTGTTTAATATAATATTTAATATTATGTTATGATTACATTACATAGAATAACCTCAGTAGTCAGTGTGACCTGGGGGAGATGCCTATAGGAGGGAGTGTGCTGGATGCAATCTTTCACCCCTCCACACCAGTGCTCTACTCTCTCCACTTTGTTTTGGGTTTTAATAGTGACAGTCTCTGTAGATTTCATCACTGACTTCTTTCCCTTGTCTTTTGGTGAAGTTACACATGGGAATCATGCATGATTGGAGTTCCAATGGGGTTCAGCACATGGGAGGCAAGAGATTGGATAGAAGAGGTGAGGAAGACTGGGTATCTCTTCCCAGATTCTTCTCTACTAGGTTGCCATAAGTCAGCTCCAGCTCTTTGCCAAAGGCTGTGGCTCCAGTCAGGTGGTCTCTTCCATGTAAAACAATTATCTTTTCCAGGTTCAGGTTCAGGTCCTTGTTTAGGAAAACTACTCCCTACCTTGCCTTTTCAGGACTAGGGAGGAGAAGGGCCCTCCACTGTGGCTAGTCCCAGGGCACTGTACTCTCCTTGGTTTCCCTAAACCTGCCCATACCTTCATAAGTAGTCTCTGTTATTAATTCTCCTTACATGAGTTACCCTATCCTAGTAGGAGCCTATTTGATATAGAAAGGAAGTTCCACGTAGTTAAATGTTAGAAATTTTATAATAGGAGTGACAGGAAATGGAAGTACTTTGTGCCCAATAATTGTAGGCTGTGATTACTGCTCTACTTCAGGAGGCATTTTTTCATTTTGTGATAGAATTGTGTAACCTGTGCCCCTGCTGGTAATTTCAGTTTTCCCCTTTGAATAGAAGGTAAAGTCAAGGAACCGAAAGGAAAGGAAAGGAAAAGAAAGGAGAAAGGTTGGGGAAGAAAGAGGGGTTCCTTTGTATTTGGAAGGCCTTTAGAACTGAAGGGAGAGCCCAGGGGATGTTGGAGATTGTGCACTTTGTTGTCATTTTTATAACCATTTCAAAATGTCTTGTTGAAGTATAACATACAGAAAAGTACACAGATAATACAGTATAGTGAGATTTTACTAACTGCATTCATTCATGCAACCAGCACCCTTACCAAGAAGCAGGGTATTAGCAGAATCCAAGAAACTTTCTTCTTTTAGTCACTATCTTATCTCCAAGAGAAACCACTATTTTACCTTAACTTTTAACACTATTCATCTGGATTTTGAACTTTGTATACATGGAATCAAATGATATGTTCTCTTTTGTATTTGACTCCTTCCATTCTACATCAAACTATTAAGATTTATGTACATTGCTTCAATATGTAGTTATAGGTTGCTCATTCTCATTACTGTCATACTTCATTTATGTTTAAACAACCATAATTTATTTCTCCATTCTGTTGTTGATGGGCATTTGGGTAAATTTCAATTTGGATATTATGAGTATTTCTGCTACAAATATTCTAATATATGCCTTTTGGTAAACAAAAGTATGTATTTTTCCTGTTGGGTAGATACATAGGGATGGAAGTTCTGAGTCATAGTGTATGCATATGTTTAGCTTTAGCAGATCCTGCTCAAGTAGTTGTACCAATTTACATTGCCCCCTGCTGGGCATAAACATTTCAATGAGATTTTGAGATATATGTATACTTTTTTTGTATTGGGGATCAAACCCAGGGGTGCTTAATCACTGGGCCACATTCCCAGCTATTTTTATTTTTTATTTTGAGACAAGATCTCACTAAGTTGCTTAGGTACTCACTAAATTGCTGAGGCTGACCTTGAACTTGCTATCCTTCTGCCTCAGTTTCCTGAGTCACTGGAATTATAGGCATGTGCCTGACATCAATGGGATCATATACTTTTAATGCCACCAGTCCAGTTATTTACTTGCTTTCCCTAGTATTCCCCAGGAACACAGGCCTAGGAGGGTATCAGGAAGAGAAGTATATTGCTCTAGAGTTTGGGGTCTGTAGTCCAGGGACAGAGAGCAAAAAATTGAAGATGGTGATGTGAGAGTGGAGAGTCCCAGTGCACTGGGACTCTTGGTGGGATTAGGAAGTTGAACTTATTGAAAGAAAATATAGGAAAAGGTATTAGGAGTTTAGGTGAGTTTGAAGGGCAAGTGCAGAGATGTAAGAACATGAGAGAATGGAGATTGAAATATTTGGTCAGAGAATGATACATTTAGAGTTTAAGATCTTTTAACTTTGGAGAAGTATCAGATGAGTAGAGATAGGATAAGAGCAACATGGCACAGAAGGTTGTAATCAAGGTTGTAATCAACCATAGATGGCTATGAGAATAAAGGAAGACAGGGTCTAAAGGACAGGTTATTTAAGGAAGATGCAGTAGAACTAGCCTGGAAGTGGCACCCAGAACCGAGTCCATAACCAGTCCCTAATATCCCATCCTTCAGGTCCTGTTATTTAAAAGTCCTTTTCTACATTTTTATATTTTTCTCTTGTTTCCTCCACCCCTGTGGTGATGGGAATTGTGCAGGGCAAACTCTGTCCAACTACCTGCCCCAGCCCGCTCCCTTGTTCCATTTTGACTGGTTCTGTCAGTTCTACCTCACTCTCTTTTGGCTTATCATTTCCCCAGAATTGCTTAACCCTGTCTTCTTTATCTTCCTTCTCAGGCTAAACTTTCTGGCCCAGAGCCTCTGGGTCTTCAGGATTCAAGCAAAACCAAAAACAAACAAACAAATACCTTTCCTATTATTCTAGAACAATGTTTTTTAAAGGTTTCTTTTTTCTTTTCCCCTTTCCCCCTCCCTCCCTCCCTCCCTCTCTCTATTTCTTTCTTTCTTTCTTTCTTTCTTTCTTTCTTTCTTTCTTTCTTTCTTTCTTTCTTTCTTTCTTTTTCTTTCTTTCAATCTTTCTTTCATTTCTCTATTTCTTTCTTTCCTTTTTTCTAGCAGCAAAATCTCCTTCAAACAAAATCTCAGTTGAAACTCTATGGAACAGGCAACTGTGAAGCTGCTCTTATGATGTGAATGATGCCCCTAGGGTTGAGCCATATGTAATTTGAACAAACATATGCTGTTTCCTCAGTGGGGACCTTGCTGGTTTGGTCTCTCCCATTGCCAATGCTTCTTATACACACCTTCAAATTCTCCTGTCCCTGACTCATATTGCTGTCACAGCATTGGCAACCAATTCCATACAGATTTCATCCAGCCTTAGAGAAGGATGAATTGGCAGTGCTCACTTCAGCTCCACCTCTTACTTCTGTCCTGGAATTTTTCTGGTCCTCTAGTGCAGGACATCTTTGCAAAGAACCTTTGGCTTTTCCATGCATAACTCAGAAGAACAGGGGAGTTAATGCTCTGCCCTGTGGCAATTCTTGACCAAAGAGAGATGGGAGCTGAAGTATAAATGCTGTCTACCTGCCCTTCCTTCTAGGAATATGGTCCTAAGAGGCATTTCATAGACTTTTCAGTTGTCCCATGAGATCAAACATCCAGGTGCATGAAAACACTGGTAACTCCATAAGGCATTCTCACACTGGCTTTCCAGTGAGTCTTTTTCACCACTTGGCTTTCCCATCCCTCATTCCTGCTCCTTGGAATCATACTTTCAGAAAAACTGCTTATGCTTGGGCTTTTATCTCAGACTTTGCTTTCTTTGTTTTCAGAGGAACTGGCCTATAACATCCTCTAACTTAGGAAAAGTGATTCCAAGACACTTTGAAGTTTCTTCTTGGATTGAAATGATTGCATTGGAATAAAATTATGCTAAGAAAGTTGGTAGGAATATCTTGAACACAGGGGGACTTTGCTACGAAGCTATGTCTCTAGCCTTTTTTATATTTTAGTTTGCGACAGGGTCTCACCAAGCTACCAAGGGTCACACTAAGTTGCCAAGACTGGCCTTGAACTCACAGTTCTCCTGTGAGTTTCTCAATCTCCCAAGTCACTGGGATTATAGGTGTGTGCCACTGAACCCATTGGTAGGGATATCTTAACTGAAGAACTGCTAACTATTCTCAGAGGGTAGAAATTCATATCAGCCATGGTTATGGTCAAATCAATAGTTATGGAAAAGAGTGGATTTTTAGAGGAGGGAATATAAAGCACTAACATTTGGGAGAATCTCTTTGGCCTAGTTTGAAGTTTTGCCTTTAATAACAAACGAATGCATGGATTTAGGTCTCTAGGGCTTTCTATCTCCATAGCTTCTGGTGATTTAAAAACACACACCAATAGCACTTGCTTCATCTTTCCTAAACTGGCGATTGTCACGGTTCCTTTAAAGACAGTACCATGGAAGACAGCAGTCACCTCCCACACCCTCCGCCCTCAGACACCCAGGATATATCTTGTGTATACTTAAGCTGTCTCTGACACACATAATTTCTTTTTCATCCCTGAGTAATCAGTCTTTTTTGTCCCCTTAGCAAAGAGAACAGTATATTTTTATACAGAAAGATAGGGAAGAGAAGAAAATAAAAGCATTCTTCCATCCCAGATCAAATCCAGTATAAATTTCCACAAAATAGCAACAAATAAAAGATGGGAGGGAGGGAAACCACAGAACGTCCCAGAATAAGGATATTTATCAGGTACTAGTTGAACATCTAGTTCTATTTGGCACATTTTTAAATGTTTTTCTTTGAAGATTTGGGTGCTTAGGGGTTAATGATAGTAGCTAAAACCCTATTGCTTTGAACAGGAGGGATTAGTTTTGTTATTTTAGGATTAAGGTCAGTCTTATGGACAGGCTGCCACATCCACTCATCAGCCACCCCCTACCCCTCTGGCACTCTGCTCGTGATCCTTAAATTCTTCCGTGGGCTGCTGATCCTCTGAGTCAGACATTTTTTCTTTTTAATGTCACTAAAAGGGAAGAATATTCACATATGCCTACTCTAGAACACAGAACGAGTTCACCCTAACCTGTTGTTTCCATATGACACAGAGGAGGGAAGGAGAATTCCATATGCCTCTGGTGTTGTTAGATTGACTGCAAAGATAGCCATATTGTTCAACTTTCTCTGTATGTACACTAGTTGCAATATGATTTAGAAGATTTTTCTCACAAAAGAAGTGTGTTTCCCTATCTCTGGGATATGCACTGGTATGTGACTTGCCTTGGCTGATAGAACGTAACAGAAGTGAGGGGTCTGGGCCTCAAGAGGACATGCAGCGTCCACTCTTTTTCTTGGATTCTTGACTTTGCCATGAGAGCAAGTCCTAGTTGACTTGCTGGAGAATGAGAGACCACAGGGAGGAAAGGGGAGGAGCCTCAGCTATAGCTAGCCAATTTCCAGAGGCCAAGATGCCCAGTTGACTAGAGTCACATGAGGAACCCAGCCAACATCACCACTGCCAGTCAAGCTTAGTCCAAAATGCCAAACTACAGAATTGCCAGCTAAACAAGCATTTATTATTGAAGACACTATGTCTTGGGGGTGGTTTGTCCTGCAGCAAAAGCTAACAAGGCTCATAGCCTCCACTATATTCCTTGGATCTGTATCCTGGTTTCCTTTATCATTAATAGTATTGACAAAACTGATGATAGGTAATATTTGGATACAACTGCAGAATATAGCACCATTTGGTTCTCACCAATGGTAACATCTGGGGAATCATTTCTATTTTGGGGACACAAATGATGGAGAAAGAAGTGCTAATGCTGTTGACTTTTAGGTAAAAGTCAGAGACTGAGGTTTAATTGTGAAAAATTTAGCACATCAACTGCTATAATTGAGAAAATGAAGATACTTGAGCTATTTTGGGGGTAGATCTGATAAAGGCATGAAACATTTCCAATGTGAAAGTTAATTTATTTCAACCCAAGTGAAGTCCATTGAGTGCATCATATGTACATACATGTGATGAATGTACACTCTAATTAAAAGTGGCAAGGGGTGGCTGTTTCTATTCCTGATGGTGCTGTGTTTATTTTCACTTTGTCATCCTGGTGGCATGTAAAATTTAAAAGACATTTTAATGAATATCATCCCAGTTGATCTGCCCAAGTATCCTGTCAGATAGGTGAGGAAAGCATTGTTACAGTATTTTGCTTAGACTCACACAGACTGAGTCTCGGGAAAGTTTCAAGACTCCTTGGTTAAATTCTCTTTACATAGCAGCTGCATGCTACTTTATAGTTTTGTGGGAGGTACCATTATCTTTTACTATACAGTTTCATGTTGCCAACCCTTGTTTGGGGAGTGCTGGGCTTCATGAATGAAGGGTAGTGGGACCAGATGATAACTGTTATTGATTTGCATGTGGCCCTTGCTCATCACTGAGGAATGCACGTGTTTTTATAACTTTATTTTTTACTTATTTATATGGTGCTGAGGATTGAACCTAGTGCCTCACACTTGCTAGGCAAGCACTCTACCACTGAGCTACAATCCCAGCCCCAAGGAATACCAGTTTTTAGATTCTGGCAGACAGTATTAAGGGATGTTTCACAGAAGAAGGATGGATCCAAAGAATGCTAGAAATAGGTGGAAGGCAGATTTCTCTATAGCAGTGTTTTGGAGAGATGCTCAGGAGCTGGCATGAACCTCACGAAAGTGTTGTCTTAGGGAGGACTCCCCTAGAAGTAGACCCTCCAACAAGAATTTCAGGTCCAGTTGTTTATTTGAGAAAGGGTTCTAGGAAACATAAGTAGCAAGGTGGGAAAGAGAGAGAAGAGACGGTGGCCAATATAGATAATGATAATTATCAGGTAAATTATCAAGAGAGAAACTGGAGATTGAGTCAAAGGGGGAAACTCAGGGAGACATGAAGGATGAATACCTCAGTGGTGTCCCAACCCAGGACCAAGGTAGCTGGAGTGACCACTTCCCATACATCCTTGGTTGAAGACTGTTTCTGAACATTAAATTTCAATGAATACAGAGAATTTTCCCTGTTAGTTAGATTTTTGTTTCCCTTACTTCTGTACTCATAATACTTAGAACAGGGTCTGGTGTATAATAGAAATTCAGTAAATATTTAATGAAGGAGTGAGTGAATGAAAACTGGTTTCCTAAGGCCTTCTAGGAAGTCCATCCCTTCTATCTTCACTGTTTCTTTTGAAGCCCAATGTTTATTGGAGTTTCCTGGTTGGCTGAATTGAGAGCCAAATGTCTCCTGGAATGTATCTTCCAGGTCTCTCTTGAACTTTAGAGTCACACACATCTGGTTTGAATCATGCCTTTGCCACTTACTAGCTAAGAGATGTTGTTCAAATAAACTGCCAATGTTTTCATCTGCAAAAGGGGACTAATCCATGCCAATTTTGCAGTTTTTAAGAGGGTTTAATAAGTCAACATAAAAGAGGTACTCAACAGTGTCTGGCATGTACTTGATGATCACAGAATATGAAATTGTCCTTTCTCTTAATAGCCAGTGCAGTCATCAATTTGCTAATGAATTAGTGACATAGAAATTGGGGAAAGTTGGTCAAAGCTGATGCTAGGGGAGGATTTAAGGGAAGGATAACAGAAACTAGAAATGTATAGGAGGACAAGAGGAAAGGACTCTTTACTAGGATCTGGGATCACTCTTCAGCTCTGTTTGTTTTGTAGAAGGGTCCTTTCCTAGTGCCATGTACAGGGGGTGGGGGAGGTGGGGGATGGAATGTGAAGGGCTTAGAATATTTAGCCTTTACAGTGTTCTGTCTTTACTAACCATTACGTTTCTAATGCACTTCCTGGGTTGGCACATTGCCCAGAGATGAGTCATCTCTGGGGAATCTATCCTCCTTTAGCTAGAAGTTGCTGCCTGCATAAAAATCAGGGCGGGACATACTAAATCATTAAAGGCAATATGCTTCACAATGAATTATGTGACAGGTCTTAAAGTAAAATGCCTGTATCTTACCTCTCACATACTTATGATTCTAAATTCTTCAAAAAATTTGAGAATACATTCACAGATCTGGTAGAGAACAGATGGAGTTTAGAACAGAACATGGCCCACATACTGACCCCCTTGGCAATTTTGACATATAATACATATTCACTTTCTCTGTCTTCTAGCATCCCTTTCTACTACCATGATTTTAAGGAATAAATGTGTTCTTACTGTAGTTCCTTAGAATAGCTTCCCTGAGTATTTGGGGACCCAGATAACCTGTTCTGAGGCTTGGAAAGAGGCCAAAGAACTGCAAACATTTATTGAAAAGGACAGTATCACCGTCTCTGTTTTTGCTTCTTAACTGGTCTCACCAAACTTTGTGGGTAAAATTATCTGACAGTCAACCTAGGCAACCAGGGTACATTTATCTGCATTGCTATTAGGGGGTTATGGAGAGAGGCAGTGCAGGTGGAAGAGGAGATGGAAGTGATAGAGGAGATGGATGTGATGGAGGAGATGGTGATGGCGGTGGTGACAGTGGTGATGGAGGTGATTGTGATGATTGTAATTAAGGTGGTAATAAACACAGAGATAGTGGAACTGCTAGAAGAGATAGTGGAGAAAGGGTATAGGCAGTGTAAAAAGTGAAGGTGGTGTAAATTGGGGTGGTGATGGAGGTGATGGTGGTAGAGGTGTTGGTGGTAGAGTGGTAAAAGTATGATGGCAAGAAAATTGAAAATATCCATCTTCAAAAAACTTGCACATGACTGTTCATAGTAGCATTAGTCAAAATAGTCCAACGTGGAAGCAACCCAATGTCCATAAATTGATGAATGGAAGGAAAAAAATGTGGCATATCCATACAACGAAATGTTATTTGGCTATAAAAAGGAATGAAGTACTGATACGCCCTGCAACGTGTACAGACCTTGAAAACATGTGAGTGAAAGACGTCAGAGATAAGAGACCACTGTATGATTCCTTATGTGAAATATTCAGAACAGGAAAACCTATAGAGACAATTAGTAAGCTAGTTGTTGACTAGGGTTGGGGAAGTGAGATGGGAATGATTGCTAATAGGCATGCGGTTTGTTTTAGGGGTGATAATGATGTTCTAAAATTAGATTGCACAACTTTGTTGTTAATGTACTAAATAACCATTCAATTTTATATTAACATGCAAGACCAGCATTCTGCGGTGGAGCTACATTCCCAGCTAAATGGGTGCATTCTATAATAAGTCCATAAAGCTATGAAAACAAATAGAGGCAGCAATGATAGTGGTGGTTGTGGTTAGTAAAGGGCTGAACTTTGGTTGGTGGAGGTTTGGAGGACAGGAAAGAAGATAAAAGTTGATTGACACCTGATATACCTGAATTTACATAGGACCAAGTTTAAATACCACAGATTTTTGTTCAGTGTCTGCTGGAAAACTACATTTTTTCCATAGTTAATGCTGAATCCACATGCCAGTATTCTAGAACAATTTATGAAAATAAAGCCAAACTGTCAGCTGTCTTTGGAATTATGTTTAAAACATCCTTGTTTTTTTCTACCCAATGTTGTCTTCACATAGAACAACTGGCTTCTTAGGAGCAATGGAACAGAGTGACGAGCTTTTGTCTTCTTGTGCGAGTGTCAAATCAGACGGGTCCATGAAGAAATTAAAGCGGATATCTGGGGTCTTTAATTTTTAATAATTTTAAACTAGCTACAAAATGTCAATCACTTCACAAACCAACAGAGGAGACAAGAGGAATTTAATATTACATGCTGTAATGATATTTATCTCACAGTTTATATTTCATTCATTTATATTATTATTTTTTAAAGATTTCTTTATCAGCTACTAAACATCTCAGCAATTTGGTGTGCATAGCTCTAGATTAAGCAACAAAGAATTGTACTGATAATGAACCACAGGGGAAATGGTGATCAACAAGAGTCAGCCTTATAAAATTTACATCTCCACATTGTTTTCACAGCAAGATTGTTTTCTCTAAAACATAGCCTTCAAAAGCAGCAAACAAACCCTATATTACATCCATTTGACATAGTTTCAGCCAAACATATATTTTGCTGGAAATGATTGAATGGTGAGTGTGTCAAATCCATCTTTTTTTAAAATTCATTTTTAAAAAAAAAAGGATGATTATGATTAATAAGTCTATATGTTGACAGAAAGAAAGTGACACTACTGCAGTTTTGCTGGTATAACTTAATCTTGACAGTGTCTCAATACTGAGCATGCTTTGTTGGTTGGTTGTTATTGTGTTGTGTGTGTGTGTTTTTCTCATCAGTATGCTACTGTCATGGAAAGTTTTTGTTTAAGTAGGAATCTAAAAATCTATTTAGTTCTCATGCATAAATGCATAAATCACATCACTTTTAGTGCAATGCCTGTTATGTAATTCCACATTGTCTAATCATGAAATCATAAAGACAGATAACAGCCATGAGGAACCAAAGACGGCACATTTTGAGAGATTCAGAGCCTGACACCCAAAGAAAGGACCGTGGCAGTAGCTCTGTGGAATGTCACAATTTTACAAGAACAATACTGTGTATTGAAAGAATCAACAGCACATTGAGCATTCCTAAATTGTTGTCATTCAGCAAACGCCACTGAGGAGAGAAAAATAGGGAAAATGAAACTCAAGACAATTTACATAGAGCGTTAGAGCCACTAAATGACCACTATGTACAACCTTTGGAAAGAAAGAGACCCAGAGAGAACAAAAGACATATAGCATTGTCAGGAAGCTGACAGATGACACAGGACAACATTCACGATGGGGGTGGACTGATGTGTGTGTGTGTGTGTGTGTGTGTGTGTGTGCAAGACCTACTCGGTAATACCATGAGAAAAGCATGAAGGAGCTATCTTGCCCAACAGCATTCGGAAGAGAGCACAGTTGAGAACATTTAACCACTTCCCAGCATCTTTGTTGCACGTTGGTTGGCCTCATCAATTCTGGTTTTGTTGGAATCAGCCTAGAAAGAAGGGAAAGAAAACAGAACCCTTAAAATCTTGTTCATCCTTTAGGGTCCAGGTCAAATGGTTCTTCTTGGGTGAAGAAGTTACCCAGTCAGAATTGCCCACTCCCTCTTCTTTGTTCCCAGGACCTATGGCTCTACCTGGATGATCATATAAACTTGATTTTACTTTTTCACTGTTCTCCCCACCAAAGAGCATTCTTTATCATTTATCTTTCTATCCTGGAAGGACAGTCGATGACTTCTATGGTACATTCATATCTGTTGGACTGAGTTTTGAATTACCAACACTTGTACAGTTGGATTCAAGTCATGGTTAACTTATTAGCTGTGTCAGTTTGAACAAATTGTATCTTGGAGTCTCAGCTTTCTTGTCTACTATCTGGGGACAATAAAATATATGGCTAAAGAGCATGAGCATCTACTTTGTTCCATTCCTTCAACATTGATAACATCAACTATCAGGTGTGTGTGATTATTAGCTCCTTGTACAAGTGAGGAAATCAGGCATATAGGATTTATGCAGTTTGTCTAAAGCCTTAGTACTTGGGGGAAACCACTGCCAGAATGCAAGTAGCCTGGAGTCAGAATCCACACTGTGTATCATTCTACTACTTAGGTTTGCAGCGAGGATGAATCGAGTCTCTATATATTACCATGTAAGTAATGTGCTTAGAATAACATTCTGCCTATGGTACTAGCCTAGGTATCTGTCAGTAGATGAATGGATAAAGAAAATGTGGTATATATACACAATGGAGTTTTATTCAGCCACAAAGAATAAAATTATGTCATTTGCAGGAAAATGAAAGGAACTGGAGACCATTATATTAAGCAAAATAAGCCAAATTCAGAAGGTCAAGGGTCATATATTTTCTCTCATATATGGAAGATAGAGAGGAAAAAGGAAAAGAAAGGTGTGTGTATTGGGGGGAAGATCTCATGATAATCAACAGGAGATCAGTAGTGTAGAGGAAAAAGATCAGGCCAGCGAAGAGGGGAAGGAAGGAAATACTGGGGAATGATACAAATTACATTATTGTATTGTGTTCATATATGATTATGTGACAATGAACCCCACCATTATGTACAATTCTAATGCACCAATGAAAATATGGAAAAATTGATGTTTTGCAAACATAAGTGTTCAATGAATTTTATCTTGCAATTACTGTTATTGGGTGAAGATATGGCTTTTGGGGATGCTTAATTGTTTTAAAACCCTACTTCTGAAGACTCACATATGTGAGTCTAATTGATGTTCTCTGAGTGTGCTAATTGATGGACTCACATATGTGAGTCTAATTGATGTTCTCTGAGTGTGCTAATTGATGGATCTCCCCCCTACCCCCATCCCCTTCCTCTACTTGACTGGTCTTCTTTCTATTTCTTTATTGTTTTTTTATTGGTGCATTATAGTTACACATACGTTATATATATAGCTTGAGTTGGCCAATTTCATTCTGCAGTTGTCCCCCTTATCTACCCTTCCTCCCTTCTCCTGGATCCCCTCTCTCTGCTCTACTGTTGTTGTTTTTTTAATTTTCATGACAGGCTTTTCTTTACTGTTGGCACATTTACTATAATTTTTTTTGCTTACTTTAGTGTTTGGGTTGATGTCTTTGCTGCTTGGGTTACATTTTGCTGCAAACACAGCATAAAACCTAGGGATGCTACCAGGACACACTTTTAAACCTCAGAAAATTGATCATTCCCATCACCACTGAGAAAGATGAATTAGCAAATAGAGGTGGAGACAATAAATCTGTTTAGTTGTCTTATCCTATCCTGACAGGCTGTAATTCCACAGCCTGGAAAGGGGAGCATGAAGCTTCTAGACAGTACAGGGAAACAGAACTGTGTTCCTAATTAAGTATTATCACTCTGATTCTAACTAAGTATTATCACTCAGTGATTACTGAGTTTACACCTACTATGGAGCTTGGTGCATTTCAGCATCTACGGAGTTGGGTCTTCTTTGTTCAGTTGGAATTTTGAATTTCCAGGACATTAGCATGATTCATATCCAAATAGAAATTTGTTAGGCTAGGTGCAGTGGTTTACACCTATAATCACAGTGACTGGGGGATGGGGAGTGGGCTGAGGCAGAAGGATCACAAGACAGAGACCAGCTTCAGTAACTTAGCAAGATCCTGTCTCAAAATATAAAAGGGATAGGGATGTGGCTCAGTGGGAGAGCATCTCTGGGTTCAATCCCCACAATAAAAAAAAAAAGTTAAAATAGAAATTTGCAAAGTTGAACTTATTTCTAGATAATTCATAAATCTAAATGATGTAGCTACAGTTCTCTGACATCTGTTAACCAATCAGGAGTAGGCTTTCAAAACAAATATTTGCATCATAAGATAGAGCATTGATTTTTTCCTTGATTGTTCTGAACTATAGACACATATTTTTGGCCTCAGGTTCCTCATTTGGAAAATGGATAATCCCTCCAATTTTATTTGGTTCTTAAATCCTCCCTCTCCAGCTATATATCATATCAGAAATAATGATACTCTGATGCAAAGGAAAATTACTAGCTCAGACCAATGTGAAATGTTCCTGAAGATTGAATTATGCTGACTCTGTTTCCAGACTGAACTCTGAGACGAACTCAAACAAGAAAACTAGTCCATTTAAAAACAGATGACTTACGGAGGCTGAGACAAGAGAATTGTGAATTCAAAGCCAGCCTCAGCAACAGTGAGGCGCTAAGCAACTCAGTGAGACCCTGTCTCTACATAAAACACAAAATAGAGCTGGGGATGTGGCTTAGTTCAATCTCCAGTACCAACCGCCGCCCCCCACCCCCCCCAAAAAAAAACCAGATGACATTTCTGAAGGCAAACATTCTAGGACCTCTTGCATAAGAATGCAGTGATGAGCCTTCACACAGTGGCACAGAGGATGTTTTCAGGAGAGCATAACGCTATTCTCTTGATATCTTCAAAGATGTGGGAGGAGCTGAAATTGACCTTTGTTCAATGGGCATTTGTGATTTCCACCTAAATCCTTTCTGAAGCATATTAAAATTCTTACCCATCCAATACTAACATGAAAGGCATTATGGTTTTATTATATAAAAGAAGTAGTGCCTTTTAGGAAAAAAAAAGTCCTGAATCTTCTTTTAGATGTCTTCCTGGTATTTGGAGAATGCCTCTGTTCATCCTATTTATATGCTTGAGGACTTTATTTGTGGAGGCTAACCCATTCCAGTTTTCACATTTCTATTTAGAGAATCCTAAACTTGCTGACATACCCAACATATGCTACATGATTTGCCCTTATGAGAAAACAGAGAAGTTCACCAGGGAGCCAGTAAGTAGTTTAAAAGAGCTGCTCAGTCCACATCTTAAAACTGGGAATCTCCTCAACTTCAGACCAGGTCAGGTAGCTTTTAGGCAGACTTCTAGAACTGGATGCTTACTACTCCATGTACCTGCTTATTCTGTTTCTAAGTTTGAACTGCTATTATTATTATTATTATTATTATTATTACCAGGGATTGAACCCAGGAGCACTTAACCACTGAGCCACATCTCCAGCCCTTTTTTGTATTTTTTTTAGACACAGGGTATCGCTAAGTTGCTGAGGCTGACTTTGAACTTATAATCCTCCTGCCTCAGCCTCCCTAGCCTCTGGGATTACAGGTATGCCCCAACATGCCTGGACTGAACTGTTATCTTTCAGATGAGGCAACCAGGTCATAGAGCTAGTGAATGCTGGTGGGATCCGATGTCTTAGTTTTTAAATGCTGCTTTTCCTCACTCATAAAGGAATTTGAGGACTGCTAAAAAATTAGCCTCGATGCTTCTCAATGTGACTTCTACCGCTGACAACTTTAAATTATAATTTGAATATCACTGTTATTTTCTTAGCAGCACACCCTAAAGCATCTGATATATACTTGCCTCCAATTTTTCTGAAAGAACTATATGTTTTTGACCTTGGAAGAATACATTTAAGTACTCTTAAGCCAAAAACAAGGATTTTACATGTTTTGAAAATCTCATTGTTTTTGGACTCCCAAAACTTCATTATCAATTCAAATGATGACAGAAGATCATAGATCATGATGAATAGAGGTGGGTGAACATGGTCGCTGGAGTCAGAAGAGGAATGCAAGACTTTCCTTACCCTCACTCTGTGATATTAATAAAATCTCAGGAATGCAGGATATCTTTGCATACTGTTTTCTGTTATTAAGAGTCATAATCTAATGTTTTCTCTCATGTGTGGAAGCTAAAGCAAAATAAAGAAAAGAAGGTGTTTGTGGAGGGGATCAGATACTATAAATATATAGGTAAGATCAGTGTAGTAGAAGTTGGAGAATGAGAGGAGGGAAGGAGGAAGAAAGGGAAAAGGAAAGAAATATGAAATGAACCTTAAAGAATCTTGATATATACATGTATAAATGTACCAAAATGAATATCTCCTTTATGTATATGTAGAAAATACCAATCAAAAATAAATAAATAAAGGAGTGAAAGGAACAACAGGAGAGGAGAGAGATAAAAGGGAGGGAGTAGGGGAGAGAAGGGGAGAGAGGAGGAACAGGGATTGACACCAAATTCCTTGTATGTACAATTATGTCAACAGGAATTCAAATACTATGTGTAACTATAATGCTCGAATAAAAAAATACATTTGATCTTTGGAAAGATTTGAGGGAGATGAGGAGGAGGGGGGAGGGAGAGAAAGAGAGAGAGAGGGAAAGGAGAGAGAGGAGAGACAGAATTTCCATGAGAAGACCAGTATGTGAGTAATGGTGTAGCTCAGTAACATGATCATTTGGGGCAATGCTGGGCTGAAATGGGCTCTGTCTCAATCATGCCCAGATTTTGATTTTGAAAAGAAAGTGAGGGGTTGGTACTATTTGCAGTGTTGACTGGAATGAACTAACTAATCAAAAACAGCCAGACTTCTCCCCCATTTCTTAAATGATGCAGCACACAAGGAATGATTCACGCTGGAACAGCTATTTCCCATCCACTTGCCTGGGTTTTGATTAAACTTTATGGCTGCATCTGTCTCTGCATAGTACACTGGGTCTAGAATAAAAGGTTCTCCCTAAAGATGAGAAGCAGAAATGCAGAGTGGCAGAAGCAAGGTGCCACTCGCCTTTCCAGGAAGGAATGCTTTCTCTTGCTCAAAGACCAACTCTATCATGAGAGTTTGACCCCACTATTGGTGAAACTTCTCCTTTAGGAACCTAATTGACTTTGATGCATTATCTTCTTGCATCTGAGTAAACTGGGTCCATTACTAGAAAATGAATACTTCCTGTTTTCTCAATCATTTTCTTGTTGGAAAGCAGTTCAGCATTATTTCTTAGTTTCTTTTTCTGGGCCATAATGGCTTGGATCAGGTCATGCTGGCTCTAGTGCTTTTTAAAACTCTCAATGTTATTCTAAAATCCATTGACTTACACAGCTTTAAAAGCTTTATCACATCAAAAGCTTCTTAACAATGACAAGCATGCCATAACTTGCAAAAATAAGCAAACCACAGCATTTTGTCAACCAACTCTGACTTCTGTATAGCTCTATATTGATTAGGCAAAATATTATGCAACCAGATATTCTCAATATGGGACACATACAAGACAATAGAACAACACATTCTCTATTTGTTCCTTTTTCAAGTTGCAGGAGGCTGTTTGGGTATCAAGAAACTACTAGTTAAGTCTTGTGACTAAAGAGATCTCAAAAGTATCCTCCTCTGCTCATAGAAGGAGAATTAATTATTAGAAAAAAATTAGGATCTTAGGCTAAGTACTTGGATATCTCATAGGAAATATATATATGAATAAGATTAGTGAAACAAATTATAGATGTACAATTTCTATTATTATTATAACTGGTCTATTTTTCCATTTGGTATTTTGACCTTTAAGAGATAATAATCAATATTCAACACTTGACTCACTGGGGAAGGGGTAGACTATAAGGAAATAGAAATGATGTCAGGATTGCATGGTGTAAAATATCAGATATTTGGTGACCTAAATGTCTTTACAGAAACTTCCCAGTATTCTTTTCTAATTATATGTGCCCAAGCCCATCACTTCCCATTCTATGCTCTTCAGTCTTTCCCAGGGTTCCTGTCAATGCTAGTAGGTCTTAGAGACAACTCTGGTATCCTGCCATGAACTCAATTTCATTATGTAAGTTTCCATTTCGAGATTTTGGGCTATGAAGTGTTGGGCTGGAAATGAAACCTGGGTCCTCTTAAATTATTATTAAACCTTTGGTATTTATGAAAATAAAAGCTCATACTCACCTTTGGGTTAAAATATTCTTTGCCCCATTTCCTGATTCTATTTCTTCGCCACCTCTGCTTGCCAACTTCTAACTATCCATCCTTCAAGATTCAACTCAACTTTTTCTGAAATATTTCCCAATCCTTGGCCCTTGAAATCTTTTCTCCTCTAACCCTGATTATCATCATATCTATGAATCTCTTAGTAAATATATATATATATTTGTGGTAGTATATGCAACTTGCAACTCACTGCCTCCCATAGGCTGTGAATTTCTTGGTGGCATTCTCATTTTTATGTTTTGCAGAGCCTAGTACAATGCCTGACCTGGTGGAACCTTTGACAAATATCTGCTACATTAAATTCTACATACCTGGACTACAGGAGGAGTTCAGCAGTAGAGTGCTTACCTATAATGCACAAGGCCCTGGGTTTGATCCCTAGCACCCTACTCTCAAATCTATATTCTAATCTTCACTCAAGTTCTGTTGCTGAATCCTGTGTTTTTCTGTCTTAGAAAATTAAAAGCAAAATTTCCAGCAATTAATATGCCTGAATCCAATGTCATGGAGTAAGAGTCTTGTGCCCTCACACTTCCTGTTGGTTGTTTCAGAAATAACAAGCAGAAACAACTTGTGGACTGCAGCGTGCTCACCTTCTCCATGATCCTGTCGATCTGGCGATTCTGCGTATCGATCTCATTGCCCATGTCCAGGGCCATGTGACGGAGGTTTCCAATGATGCCGCTCACCTGCTCAAGGTTTTCATCCATTTCATTTTCTCGGGCATCATTTGTTACCCTGGGAGCCACAGAGCAAGTTTTAGAAGACAGAGAGTGGGAAAAAAAAAAAAAAAAACTTGAATACTAGACTCAAAGCTCAGGAAAAGTCTGTGGACCTCTATCTTAAATCTCTATTCAATACAAGAACACAGTTAGCTTTTGTACATTAGAAAATAGTTTTTAAAATTGTGTTTTGAGCTGGAGTATAGTTCAGTGGTAGGGTCCTTTGCTAGCATGAGTGAGGTTCTGGGTTCAATAACCACCATTGCTAAAAAACAAAACAAAACAAAACCCCCAAACATACAAATATCGCATTTTGAACCCTTGAATTTCTACTTTTAAAGAAAGGATACTAAATAGATTTATCTACTTTTCTGACTTACGCCAGCACATCATTTCTCCTTTCATGTATGTATTTCTACAAATTTTTATTCTTTAATACAAAATCATTTTAGATGGAGGGATTCCAGTTCAGAGAAGGAAGATGGGACTAAATAGAAACTGTGTTTTTCTGTTTGAACCCAAATTTCCAAGATTCAAATTGAGATCAGAAGAAAAAATTTATTATGCTAAGTTAGTGAATCTCTCACCTCTTTTCCCACTTGGAATCAATTATCAGTGGGAAGAGTAGTGATTATTACAGTCTGCCCTTTAATCCTGCAAAGGGAACTCTTTGTTGAAGACAATTTTTATTTGCTCATATTTTAATGCGATGGGTTTTTGTTAGTGGTATTGTGAATGGGTGATTTCAGAGCAGAAAACTGTGATAAAAAATGGTTTTGGTTTGAATGAGGTGGGTGTGGAGAGGAAAGGGTTGGCTTACAAAACACCTTATCATCTCATTCCACCATCCTTTTTGCCCCTGTGTGAGATAGACATCATAGTCCCAGCTTCATGTATGACTACATAAATGACGTGATTATACATCATGTACAACCAGACAAATGAAAAGTTGTGCTCCATTTGTGTACAATGAATCAAAATGCATTCTGCTATCATGTATACCTAAGGAGAATAACTAAGTTAAATAAAAAAAACACTTTACCATTTCTCCACGTTCCAACTTGAAGGCTAAGAAGGTATGTTATTTCAAATAACAAGTGTTTATTACAAACAGCAAGCAGTTACTCCAGATTTTCCCAAAGGGTTAAAAAATATTCAGAGGGATTAAAATCCCCCCACTTAGCAACACCCAATGTAGCCTAGCCCGTTATAGATTTTTCAAGCAGCCCAGGCCAGAGAAAATACAAATATTAAGGGAAGAATTCCTAGATTTTTTTCTTGTAGGGAAGAAGCTTAATTAAATCATCATCAATAACTACTACACATTCTAGTTCAATGGTTGTCAGCTCTTATTGCATATTGGAATCACCTGAGCTTTAAAACCACAGATGCTTGCGTTGCTTGTCAAGATTCTGAATGGATTGATATGGACTGGGCATAAGCATTGCTTTATTTTTAAAAAAATCTTCCCAGTTGATTCTAATATGCAGCTATTGCATTGAGAACCTATTGGTCTGGTTTCCCTAGGAGCAGAGAGAGGTAGGAAGAGAATTCTCATCTATTAACCTACAGGTGCATTATCAAGACCTTATACCCATCATTTGAATCACAGGAGTACTACGTGACCAACAACAGAGACCATGGCTTGGGAATAGGTGGCTGTGCAAACAATTACCCTACCCATGACTGAGCCTTGGTAGAGTAGTCTATAAAAATAAACATGCTTTTTCTTTTCAAAGGATATATTTAGTTGTTATTCTGTTTTATGGTTTCCTAAGAGCTACCTGAGTTCTAAACTGACTGACCTATGTAATTGGAGGTTTTTAAAATATTTATTTATTCCTCCTAGATCTCAAAAGAAACAATTATTAAGAAGCTCATTATTTTCTATGTTCACCCCAAATCTATGCTTTGACTTGCCTTGCTCCATGTTCTAAGATACTGACCACCATGACTGTATCACCCAACTTCTCTTACCCCCTGGCTTCCAAAGGGCTTTAGCTAATGGCCAGGGAGAGTATGGAAGGCAAGAGGAGTGAGGGGTTGGTACATTTGTTTCCCTTTTACATTCCCTGCTAGATTTGGCTACAGCTGCATTTCTCTACCAGTAGCCCCTTGCCACAGTCATAACTATTGTTGGGTTCTGATAACAGCTCCCTTTCCTGTCCCTTTAGGTGGTAATAGCTTCTTGTTATTGCTAGTTCATAAGTGCTTCACCATTTATTGTTATTAATCCTGTTCTCTATAAGCTTTGTTCAACTAAGCCCATGGAATGAGATGCCTGTCAGCTGCCACATTGATAATGGATGTGGTCATGTGATGTGCTTTGTCTAATGAAGCTTTGGCAAATATGACTCAAGACAAGGCTTGATAAGTGCTTGTTCATTGGAGTTTGCCACCTTGGTATGCTGCTATCACCATAAATAAACCTTGACAATTCTGCTGGAAGGTCATGTGGAGGACAGAAGTGTACCACTGAAAGCCGCAGCTAACTACCACACGAGCAAGTGAGGCCCTCTTGGATCATCCTCTTGCATCTTAGTTGCAGGTAGTCAGATGAGAAAGCCCAGCAGAGGCTTGTGGAAGAGACTTCTGGCCAACATATAGATTCATGAGTAAAATAATAGTAGTTGCATTAAGATCTACTCAGTAGTGGGGTGGTTGCTTATTCAACTACTGAAGTGCGGATTGCATGAAGCTCACCTGCGGATGAAGCCACCACTGATGGCCATTTGCTCCCGTTCATCCACCACACGAGCAGGTTGGCTGGCCACCACTCCATCCTGGTTATTGCCCCAGGCTTTTTTGTAAGCATCACTTGATTTAAGCCTATGCAAAAAAGAGGGTGAGTGACAAGGCACCGGGTGGAGCAGCAAGCTCACGGCAATCATCACCTCTCAAGCGAAGAACCGAACCAAGCAAATGAGTTTTAAGTTGAGGCATTAGAGAATACCGATATATCATAATCCGGACCCAAACAGTTGGCCACCACCATGCCTCCACTAGTCATCATTCATTTCCAATTGAGTCGATTGCAATGGTCAAGACTGCAATCTTTGGTTTGTTTTGGGGTTTAATTGGATTTAAGGTAAAGATTAAGGTAGCCAGAAAACATTCAGTTTTATTTCAGTGACATGGTTATATTTTGAGACACAAAACACAGAAAGAACATACTGGCAGACAGACACAAAACAAGACTGCCAAGTAGGGTGTGTACATCACACCACGGCAACACAGTGTCATCACGAAAAAACATACTTGACCAAGTTTTTACACACCATCATGCAAAGATCCCTGTTAATATGTTTTCCCCAACACATATGTGGAACTAACATTTCCAGTGCTTCCTGAAGGACATAAAGGATTGGTGGTTGGCCAAGGGTGATGGTCTTTGAGTAGCTTCTAGAGTGATATGAATTAGATAATATATCGGTACTTCCATACAGTCACCATACATCCAGAGTTGATGTACAAACCTTTGTCCACAGAGACAAAAAGTAAAAGAAGCATAGTGAAATGAATGCAGGAAAATAGAAGAGAGAACAAGCCACCTAGCACTGAAAAAGGAAACCCATCTTATCTCTTCTTCATGCACCAGCTACAGGCATGAGTGGAAAGTGAAGCATTCTCATTTAAGCCAGACTACTCCCGAAGTTGACCATTCCCGAAAAAGGCACTAGCAGGACAGTAATAGCCTTCGTGAGGATTTGAAACGCAGTTCAGTAGCTTCTTTGATGGGTTGAAGGGCAGGGCAGAGAATGCTTACAAACTCCTACTTCCAACTATGCTGGGGTTGTGACGGAGGGAGAGTGGTTTGGAATCGGTGTGGTCTCCATGGGCTGTATTTCACTGAACTGCCTTGGAGAAAAACTTAAAATCCAGGCATACCTATTGTGCCCAATAGAAACATGTGCAGCACATTTGGTGGGTGTGTTGTAATTTAAGGCCATCAAAGATGTTTTTAGGTTCTTTGCATAGTAGAAACCATATGTTTTTAGTCCAAAAACAAAGAGAAAGACATCTTTTGGTTCCATTTTCATATTTTTGTTTAAGTTATAAAGCACCAGAATTTAACTTTTAACTTTTTTTTCCTCTTTTACTAGAGGACCAGCATCAGCTATTAAAATGAGCTCTGATCCTTGAAGATTGCAGACCAAGCAACCTTGGTGACAAATTGGGAAAAAGCACCAATGGAATTTCAGCAACTCCTGCAATTTAGTGTAAAATTTCGTGGCCCTTGGAGTAGTCAGACATTAGTGCACCAAGGGGCCATGGGCTTGCTCATGAGGACAAGATCCCCCAAGTAATTTTAATAGAGTTTAGAGCCTGGCTTTCCCCCAGCATCTCCCCATCTCCTCCCTCCTTGGATTAAGGGAAGTTTTGTGGACTTTCTGATGTTTTCTGCTATGTAAAATATCTGGTATACCATCTTTGGCAAAGTCAAAGGAGGGGGAAATATGCGTTTCCAGAAGAAGGCAAACCACTGCACCCACAACTCTGCACATAGACTCACATCACTGCTGTACATCTACCATAGTCCTTCGAAACATGCTGAGACAGGGCAAAGCCCTCAAATTGTCCAGGGCACCACCAGCCACTGCATTGTGACACATGGTTTTTAAAGCATTATTTACACACAATAGGGAACACTTCGGTCAAGCTTTGAAGCTCAGTTAGGGTCTCTTGTGCATTAAGGAATTAGTGACCACTTTTATGTGGAATCGTAGGGGTTGTGTTTCATTGGAACCTTAGAATCCATCCCAGGGGGCCCTGCCTCCACCCTTTCTTCACACACAGTTGATGAACAGTGAAAATGAATCTGTTGGAATTTACCACGAAACAGAAGAAAATCTCACGTGGGGGCAAGTTGCCACTGGAAAGGATATACAGTCAAATCTTGACTAACTGGAATGCCTGCCAATGAGTCATTTTGGTGAATAATTTAATGAAAAATGGACTGAAGAGGAAAATTCTGTTTCAAGGGCAATTGGTGAACATTTTTTGTTAGACTCCTGAGCCAATTTTCTGCCTGAGCATCTTTGAGTAGTGGTCATAATCAGATCTTTCCAAGGTTATTGTTGTGCCTGATGGCCTTTCCCTTAAGATATAATCTATTTTTTTTAAAATATGGAGATTGTAAAAGGATGGAGACTGAGACAATGCTTATATAGATTGTCCTGGGGGGGGGCATTTTTAATTTGGGATATTATTATCAGTATTTTGCTAAAAATGGAAGGGGGAAAAGCATATAGTTGAGAATTCCAGTTAATCAGGCTTTACTGTAGATCATTTTTTAAAAAACATGCTTTTTATTTACTGGTAAATTGAGCCCCTCCCCCTCCTAAACAGGAAGTGGGATATTTTAAATCAGCCTCAAAGTTTAAAGGATGTGAATAGTCATATAATCTGCTAGAAACAACATCAATTTCTATTCTAAAAGCTAGGACTAGGAGAGCTTTTAGGAGAAAAAGCTTCTTTTAAAAGGAAAAGAGGGAGGGGTGAGGGAGATCAGGTAATGAGTTTAATTTTCCAAATGCATGTTGGACAATCCACTCATGCATTTTTTTGTTTTCACTGCTAGTCAAATGAGACTATCTTCCAGAACCTTCAGTTTCAGGTTCCTTCTGTTGCAAACCTTATAACCACATGTCACATTTCTGCTACATTCCAAAAAAAGCGTTGCAGAACCTTGAGAACAGTTGAATATTTTGTGATATCGTGCATGCAAAATCTACACATTTCAACATTTCAGCCAGTGTACGGGTTGATCTTCCAAGGGGAAGAATTTGGGAGGGATGGACCCAATTTGGGCAAGGCTTGGGCACTTCATGCTGGAGAGCACACTGCCTCTGCACGGGATGCAGCTGCAGCACCTCATGACCAAATATGGTAACTGGTGGGCAGCGGAAAGGGAAAATCTCTGACATACTCTAACTTTCAGAGTGCTTGCTTGGCCCAAATCACCTGCCTCTTTTACTTTTGAAAAATCAAATTTTGACACATGCGTTTCTTATCTTCCAAACTTACCCATTGCCTTTTCTAAATCTGCAATTTTGGTTCTTGGAGTTGGAGAAAACAAAGGTCACTGGGTGCTTGCATCTCAAAGTACACTTTTTGGAAAATGTTGAAACGTTCATCAATAAAAGTTGCTGACAGTGAAGATTTCACTGTAGTATGCCTGATTTTTAATGCATCAACAGTAACTCCCACTAATATCATCTATGCTATGAGATGAATGCATTGGAGACGGTATTGATCTGTTCTGCATGCCACATGCTCATCCTGCCTATGCGCCTGCAGGAATGAGCTTGTCAAGGCTTGGAGATGGGCCTTGGGAAACCAAAGCTTCAGGCAGGCAGGCAGCACCTACTTGTTACAGGGACACACACAAAGCCCGCAGAATTTTCCTAGGTCCGTCAAATTCTTTTCTGCTTCTTTCATGTCCTTATTGATTTGGTCCATCCCTTCCTCAATGCGTTCCAGTTGTTCTGATTAAACACAAGTATTTTATCCCCACAGAATGAAGCAGATGGAAAAGGACAAAGAAAAAAAAGACAAAACTTCAGACATTCACTTTGACATTAAAAAAGAAAAAAAAAAGAAAGAAAAAGAAAGAAAGAAAACTGGACGCCACAGATTAGAGCTGGTACCCAGTACCTACTTGTTACAAGGACATATGAAAAGGCCACAGCATTTCCCTAAATCTTTTAAATTTTTCTCGGCCTCCTTCATGTCTTGGTTGATATGGTTCATGCCTTCTTCGACACGATCGAGTTGTTCTGGTTAGGACAAAGGGATGACAGTGTGGAATGAATTTTTCTTGGGTTTCCAACAGAATATGAGAAATGACTATGTGAAAAGGAATTTGAAAGAGAAAGAGAGAAATTACAATGCATTGTAGAGGTGCATTGCAGAGTGCATTGCAGAGTGCTGCCGCTGCCCTAAGTGGGCAGGTAGGAGGAAATGAACAAAAATGATGCTCAAACTAGTTTGTAGTTCAGACATGATGGGATGGGTCAGAAGGCCTGTTCGATTCTGAGTGTCCAGGGAAAAAGCACAGTGTATTCACTTACTCAGACACCAGTGAAACTCCAAAGAAAGAAAAACGGCATTAGTTTATATTTAAGCCATTCTCATTTAGTGCTATAAGAGGCAGTCTGCTTCCACTTTGAAATATCTCTATTGTTTTGTTTTTAAATATCCTCAACCAGATAAAGGTAGAAAATAGAATCCTTTTTTTTTTTTCCTCCTTCAGGTAAAACAGCAGCAGCAATAGCAATAATTAGCAACGGATATGGACCTTTATTCTTCCCCTAAGCAGTGGCTGTGTAGGCAAAAGTAGCCTATGGTCTATTCTTGGTTTTACCATATTTAATTCATAAAAGCTGTAAAAGAAAGTAACATCAACACAGCAATATTATAAATATTGGAGCATTTCAATTTGTCTCTCATCATATGACTTACTTGCTAAGAAATCTTTGAAAGACATTTCACTTTTCTGGCTCCTGATTTTCCAGTGTCTATAATGAGGGGCCCCCCAAAATCAATCCCAGGTAGAGGTAGACAGCATGGAGAATGAATGTCTCCTTGAAGAAGGGATATAGATTGGAATATAGGAGACTATGGTACCATTGCTGCTAGCAAAGCTGACCTTAGTGTATCTAAGACATTGATCGATAGACATAAAAGTGAATCATACTTCTAGGTTGCCAGGGTTACATACATCAAGTTAATTTTTCAAAAGTTGTGTCACCAAATTGAGGTAACTACAAGTTCAATGAAGGGATTTTTTAAAATAGCTTTTAAAGCCATTAAAGGAGAGCAGCAAATGAGATGTCTTGGTTGTCTAATTACAAAACCTAATTACATTCCCATTCTTCTTTTCATCTATATTTTCATGCATGCATGCATTTGGATGCCTCCAGGAATACAGGCACGCTTAGAATAAATCTGATAAGTACATTTCCAGCCTAAGGGCATGAATAATCATGTAAAAACAGTTTCACATTAAATTGTATAGTGGCAATTGTCATTCCAAAACCTAACTTGGATTCACTAGTGACCCAAACCAGGGAGACTATGAATTTGTATAAAGCTTATTGTGTTCTGTTTTGTGGGCCTGAAGAACAAAATTCAGTTTATTAGGAATCTGCTAACTCTGCTTTGCTTTTCAAAAGATTTGTGAAAACAAAATTTTAGCATTTATCTAGCATTGGATACCTGGAGGAAATAACACTGTATTGCTAAAGAGCTGGAGAACTTTTTGCTGAATAAGTACAGATGCAGTGATATCTTTATATACTTTATACTCTTTATATTCTAGAGTGTCTTTTTTTTTCTTTTCTTGCATTCCTTCTAAGAATGCAATAGAGTTGGGCACCTGTAATCCCAGCAACTTGGGAGGCTGAGACAGGTGGATCACAAGTTCAAGGCCAGCCTCAGCAACTTAGTGAGACCCTAAGCAACTTAGGAAGATCTTGTCTCAAAATAAAAATAAATGAAAAGGTCTGGAAATATGGCTTAATGATTAAACAACCCTGGGTTCAATCCCCCGTACCAAAAAAAAAAAAAAAGCAATAGATAGTTCAATATCTGAGTGAGGGGATTGGTGGTGGTTGCAGGGAAAAGTTCAATGTCAAAGAGCTCCATGTCATCGGATGAGGACTATCATACCTACAGATAGAAATAGGGATGCTGAGTTCCAATGAAATAATTGCTAATGGCTTCCAGCTGTGCTAGGGTGAGATCACCTGCAGACTGAGGGAAAGCATGCTGGACTCAACCAATGGCAGCTGAAATCGGTACAGGTTATGGCAGAGGGATATATATTTAGGTGTTTGTCTTTCTTGAGGACTTTCTCTTGAGTTAGAAAGCCAACTAATTTGTTTATTTGGCCAAAATATTAACTCTCCCACAAGATTTCCAAAATGCCATCTGCTGTGCCTGCAGAGATTAGGAAGTAGCATCTATATATGTGAATTGGTCTGTAGGTGTTGAGCTGAACTGGAGAAATTAAAAGGTACAAATGAACAAGCAAATCCATATCCACATTACTGAGAGCTGGGTTCTGCCATAAATTGCCAGCTCTGGTTGGCAAAGGTTTGACTATAAAAGAGGAAATTCTGACACTATTTTTCAGAATCTAATTGAGAAAACTGTTCAGAAAAGATTGATTTAGAAAACTATTTTATACCTGCCCATATTACTTGAATGTATCCTTACATTCAAATTATAAGTCAAACCTTTAATTTTAAAAATAGCATAAACCATTTGTCACAGGTATTCTTTTTGTGTGTGTGTGGTGCTGGGGATTGAACCCAGGGCCTTGCACATGCGAGGCAAACACTGTACCAACTGAGCTATATCTCCAGCCCTGTCACAGGTATTATAACAATAATATTAATTTTTAGAGTCTACTGAGTTCTGTTTATGAGTATTTTGATATATTGGGGCTTCATAGCACTTGGATGATTTCTGTGAAGACATTTCTCAGGGAGTAGAGTTGAAAACAACCAATGTCATTATGTCATTCTGGGGTGGATAGCAGCATCTCTGATGGCTGATATAATAAACCATCCAGGGTTGATTTTTGTCTTAGCTCTCTAAGCTTGCTTTCTGGCAATTTTATGTTTATTCTTAGGGACTGAGAGAACAACCTTTTAGGTTAGAAGATGTTGGCATAAAAACTTGAACTTTCTTTTGTGATGGTATTTGAATGATTGGTGAATTGTGATAGATCCACCAATGGTTCTAAGTTTACACATATTTTCTACTAATCTCATCTTAGTAAAACAATATGGGGCTCTTAGGATTCTCATTCTGGTTTTAAAAACAAAACAAAATGCAGTAAGATAGCAAGACATTGATGCTTTGCTAGCATGCTTCATGAATACAGCCAAGTACAAGATGCTGCCTATGTGCTTTTCATTTTTGTTAACATTGATTAACATACAGAAACTCATGTAAACAAAGTTAAAGAGCCACATGCAACCAACGGCTACTATATTGGCTAGTGTAGCCTTAGTCATTCAAAACTGATATTTGGTGAGTAAATGTCAGCAAGAAAGATATGTTTCTCAAATTCTGCTTTTTAAAGTCATGAACTTTTTAAGATAGTTGGCTCGTTCTCTGGATGGGGTTCTACTTTTTCTTCTCTCTGTCAGGCAGTGGTGGTAAGAAATTTCACTATTAGTTTGGAGTTCATCCTGGGGTTGTTCTCAAAGAGCCATAACAGCCATCACAACAAACACATAACCCAGCAAAGACCAACAATAGAAACAGAGGTGAAAGGTTAGATCATCCCATATTAGTGCCATGGTTGTTTTAGGGTGTTTCCCTTAGAGACAAGTTTTGTAAGGGAGTAAAAGTTCCAGGGCTTGTTATATCTCCAGAGCTGTCTGTCATGCTCAGTGCTCCTTGGTGTGTCCTGATACCTGGGTACAAAACAAAAATCCTATAAGTAATTTAACTGTTCAGCTAGACAACCTGCAATGGTCTGGCCTGACCCGACAGTAGGTGGAATGTTTCTTTAGAAGGATGACTGTTTCTTGAGGCTCCTGAGCAGCTGCAAGGTAGAAATAGTCAACACTTTTGGTGTTTAGGCATAGACAATTGCAAAGCAGTTACTGATTTAAAACAACTAAACATGACACATATAGAATAAAAATGCATTTATGGACAGCAGTGAGACAGTTGTTGACCTATGCTTAGTTGTCATATTAAAAGGCCCTAAGTTCCTATTATAGTATAAATGGAATGTGTACCACTTAAGACCAGGTACAGATGATCCATTTTTTGGTGGTCTTACAGTTGCAGGTTTCTCATCAGAATCAGTTTATTCACTGCACATCTGGCAAAACTCAGGCTTATCCTAGGAAATACATTGAACAGAAGAATTTGGTATTTACTCTGTTTTAGCTGAGAACATTCACTATCTCATGAAGAAACCTGTGAAACAAATATTCTATTCTGCTTCATTTCTCAGATAAAATATGTAGATGCTTCTGGGAATCATCTGTGCTTAAGACTCCAAGTTCATATACAGTATTTTCCATGTCTTTATGTAATTGTATATAGTTAAGGGGAAAAGGTATTATCCTGAATCTTTTCCTAACTTTCCCTCTGCGGCAAGTCTCCTCTTTCCACCCCTTCACGTTCTGAATTACTAATTGAAAGTGCTAACAAAGTGGAATTGCTAATTATTCAAGTGTATTTGTTTCAATTTCGCTTTGAAAATAGGTACCACTTTTCTATATGGGCACCTGCTGTTTAAATTTTCCTTTATTCAAAAATCAATGATTTACTGCCTTCCAAGTTTCGAAGCTGGGACACTGTTACACAGATCAAGTCAACATGTCTTATAATCATAGCAAATCCATCTGGGGAGCTCTGTGGACTGGCACTATTATTGTAATACCTTCAAAATAGAACTCCACTAGACTCTGTTATTGGTGTATACATTTGGACAATTTATTTTTTCATTTTTTATTTTTTGGTACTGGGGATTGAACTCAGGGGCACTTGACCACTGAGCCACATCCCCAGCCCTATTTTGTGTTTTATGTAGAAACAGGGTCTCACTGAGTTGCTTAGCACCTCGCCATTGCTGAGGCTGGCTTTGAACTCGCGATTCTCCTGTCTCAGCCTCCCTAAGTGCTGGGATCACATGCTTGAGCCACCACGCCCGGCTCATTTGGACAATTTATACTTCGAAAATTGGAGGAAAAGGATTGATGTTCAATTTGTTTTATACAAGTATTTATCTTTTCATTATTTGATGTATATTTTTGAAAAAATGTAACATAAATAATGTAAAAACAAAAGTTATTTTATGACAGCCATGGGGATGTGCCCTCAAGGCTCCTTTTCAGAGGACTCTTATGTGAGAACTATAGTTAGCTCTGCACCTGGAACTGCTACAGCATTTATATTGAGGTCATGTGCTCCCTGGGATCCTTCAAGCCAATGACTGAGCACGATGGGGCTACCAGATCAGAAGTATATTTGACTAACATAGGGCTATTCTAATGGGTGATTTCTGTTCCTGGGCTCCCCATCAACTTGGCTGAGACTTTCTCCAAGCATTACTACAGTTTGAGGCTCTTCCTACCCAATCCTCCTACCTTCTTCTGATATAGGTATTGGATCCATAAAATCCTTAAAAATCTAAAAGCTCTCCTTACCTATTCCTGCTCCTTTTCCCTTTGACCCATCACAGACATGTCCCCAACAAATCTTTATACTTCTAATTGCTCCATAGCATTTGTTTCTTAGAGGACTCTAAATGACATATCTTCCTGCCTCCACCCCAACTTCCCAGAAGTCAGTAAAGATTTACTTCATTTATTGTATTGATTGAAGAACATTTCTTTCATGGCCATACCATAATTAGTTTAGTTCATCTCCCCACTAGCAGATATTTAGGTTGTTTCTAGTCTTATATGACTACAAGTAAGCCATGTATGTTTTTCTTTGAGTAATTGTAAATGTATATCTCCAGTGTAAAATTCTGGAGTGGAATGTCTTGATTAAAGATAAGTTCACTTTAAATTTTGAAAGTATTATAAAGTACTCTTCGAGAAATTTATATCAGTCCACAGCACCCATCTGTAGAATAAGGGTTTTTGTTTTCCCAGCATATTCATCACATCAGTTAATATCAATTTTCAAAATTTAAGTCAGACTGCTAGATAAAGAGTAGTATCTCATTGCTATTGATGGTTGAAACCCAGTTTTTTATGTCTATTTGTACACTGATGATTCTTATGTCTATTTTTGCTTTTAGATGATTGCCCTTTTCCTTGAAGTTGTATAAGGGCTTTCTGTATTTTAGGGAAAGCGTTTTGGGCCTGCTACTTATATGGCAATTGTACTAATTTGAAATTTATGCTTGAAGTTTATTGGGAATACATTTTAATGTTTATCTTTGCCACCAAACAAAAACACAGAAATTATGGCATTACCATTTTAGGTGCCACCTTAGAGTATGGAGATGCCATACTAAAATGCTGGTTTCCTGAATTTCATTGTTTCTAGTATTCCCATGATGAGTTTAAAAACAGGCCAAATGTTCAAAGAGAAGAGCCTGTAATCCCTGTTCTCCAATATGTGTATAATGTGACTTCCATGTACATATAAAAATGATGGCACCCTAACCAAATTTCCTCAGATTGTCTATTGTTTGTTTAAAATAATCACAGTTTAGTTTATGGTTGTTGTATTTTTTCCATTTTATTTAAAACACTACTTATTCTTTTAACAAATCCAAAAGGGTAGTGATCTTTAAAAAATCACTAAATAACTAGGAAATACTTTTATTGTTGTTTTGTTTTAAATAGTACAAGGTCATGGAACATTTTGCCCCTCTTACTATGGACATAAAATGCCAGCAATTGTATGGCTAGGAACCAATCAATGCACTCGGCGGTTAATAGATCTGCTGTTGCTGGGGTGTGAATGTGAATTTGATGTAGTCATGACAAATCATTGCAAAGTAATGTTTTCAAATGTGCAACACTAGTTTTTTAAAAATGAGATTTGGTTCTTTACAGTCATTATTTGGTTTTTGTTTCCATTTAGTACTTAATGATCTTTGGAGGAAAAAAAAGTGTTATATACATATGCAAGATAATATTTTCTGTTTTTTGAGATTGGTCTACAGTCTAAAGCTTAAACAATTTTAAGACAAACTAAAATAGAGTGTTTAAATAATGATAAGAAAATAGGCCAAATATTTCAATTGGTTTAATTTTCTATTTTCCCGACCATTCCCCTTGCTTATATCCTGTTAAAAATAACTTCTAGTTATTTAATGAATCTCCATAGTGGCCTGAAAATCAAAGCTGCCAGATACTGAATTAGGATGGCTAAAAGAAGTGGACAATGTGATATTTATATTCTTATCCTATCTAGGTATTATTAGAAGGAACCCAAATTTATGAAAAAGTTTTGGGGTAAGGTGAATAAAAGAAATTCTTACACTGTTTAAAAAATACAAGCACATGACTTTTCCCATCAGGATTCTGTTACTCCAACAGATATAAAAAATAGTATCATTTATTCAATCATGAAGAAGATGTCAGCATTTCTACATGTTTACCAATCTTTTCGACAGAGAAGAAAAATTAGATGAAAATTCTAGAACCCTCAAACTCACATATGTGTGTAACACATGCCCAAATGGCCTCCTGTGAATGCACAAAGAATTAAAAAAACAAAACCCACACTTTATTTAAATGAGGAATTGTTCTTACTGAAGAAATCTGAACTTACCTCCTTGTTCATCCAACATAACCAAAGTCCTGATACCAGCATCTTTACTCTACATTCCAATAATGGTAGCAAAGTTGAAAGGAGTTAGAGAGAGAAAAGAGAGAAAGAGATATCAGTAAGGGGACAATTAGCCCTAGAAATGGAAAATGAAGAAGGACCAAAGAAAAAAGGGAGGAAATATGGCAAGAACATTAGGGGTTGGGAAGGGATTCACAGGGATGGGTACCCTGTAGGCTGGCTCTATAAGTAATGTCAGGGGCAGAAGGAGGGGGTGTAGCATAATCCCCACAAGTAGAGCCTGGGAGGCAGCTTCCAACACATGAAGTGTATATTAGAATATACATACTTAAAATTATAATATAATTTTATGCCTGAAAAATAAAAACATCTAGAGTTTCATAACACCAACCATGGAAAGCAAATCTTTCAAAATCCTCTAGACTGATTTTCTCTTCTGGCCATGGGGAAGGTACTTAAGGGTAAGATGTATAGGTTTATTAGAGGAGAGTGTGGCTTCACGAAAGTTGAGAAACACAGCTCAGAAGGAAACTAATTCACCTATTTTCTTTCTCTGGAGAGATGTTCTGCAAGATTTAGAAAAGGGAACAAGATCCGAAATAAGTGCTTTTTATCCTGAAATCTAAAATTCTGCACAATGATATTGTGTGGGGAAAAAACTCCTGTCCAAGCTTACTGCCATTCCTTTGTTAAGGAGAAGTCTTTAAAAGGCATTTTTCCTCTTGTTCCTTATTATCCAAATAAACCAACACCACCTGCATTGTTGGGACAAAGGGAGTGGGAGTTAGCGGGCAGAGGACAAGGAACAAAGATATATATATTGCTCATACTTAGGGATCGTTGTTTCTAGGAATTCTAACTAGTTAAGTAAAGACTTTTCATTTTACAGGGTGACTTTGAATGAATATAAAATGGCATTGCCTACAGTTTGGATTAATTGGTTTTTCAAGGAAAGCTCATGGAAACCCACAGAATAAGTTGACTTACTTAAGAGCTAAGAAACAGGGCTGGGGTTGTGGCTTGGTGGTAGAGCGCTCACCTAACATGTGTGAGGCACTGGGTTCGATTCTCAGCACCACATATAAATAAATAAAATAAAGGTCCATCAACAGCTAAAAAAATATTAAAAAAAAAAAAAAAAGAACTAAGAAACAAAGAGAGATGTGAGTGGGGGCCAACAATTAAATTCTAGTTGTGCTTCTCAAAAGTCAAACAAAACACTGAAAATAATCACTGTGAGCCATTATAAACTCATCATTTTAGAGAATGCATGCAATTAACGCCCCAGGTCACGAAAACCTATGTTGTTTTTGAGTACATTTTTACAGTCTTTTATGGCCAAGTCAGGGTGTAGTAGGGAGAGTGATGGCCCAGGGTGACATGAGAAGAGTCACCAAGAGCACAGAATCTGGAACAGATTCTGGGCTGGAATCCTGGTGATTTCATTTCCTAGCTGCAGGACTTTGGACAAGTGTCCTAACTACAGTGTGCCTCAGTTCTCTCATTTGTAATACAGCAATAATGAGATTATACCTCATTGAGTTCTTCTTATATAAATTCAAAAAAAATTAATAAGTGGAATGTGCTAGATTGGAGCTTGGTGTATAGTTAGCATGACATGAAGTCTTTATAAGATAAATGCATTCATAAAATACATCTATAGAAGAATATCTAAGGCAACTAAATATATCATCATTACCTTCCACCATCAGAAGCTTCTAATATCACTACTTCTCAAACTTGAATGTGCACATGGATCCCCTGTACATGAATTGTTTTGTTAAAATTCAGATTTGGATTCAGTAGCCCTGGGATAGAGCCTGACATTCTGCATTTCTAACAAGCTCTCTGATGCATGCTGCTGGTGCATGGACACATACTGAGTAGCAAGATTCCAGAACACGAAAGACATTTCAGTCTTGTCCTTAAATGTGTTATAAATGAACTTCTGTCTAAAACAGCCTGAATTTTAATGGCTTCTTTGCCCTTTTTCTGCATATTTTAGCCATTGCTTATGAGACAAAATTACAAAAAGCAGATGGCTTCCTCAGGCATATGGATATGGCAGTGAAGGTTCTGTTGAGACAGAGGCATCTCAGAGCACATTTTCTCCTTGAGGACGCAATCTAGGATTGCCTGAGGACTCTGCTCCATTCTACTGGTAACCATAGGTAGGAAAAAGGTTAGTGATTTTAGAGTGGTCAGATCAGCTCTCATCTATTTGTACATTTGGATAGTCTGTTAGACCCATTTATTTTATATGGATACCTGCAAGTATAATTTCACATCTGTTCAAAATAGTGCTGAGTGTTTCTGTACTAGAATGATTCACAGAACTAATCTGAAGAAGCCAGAGTGTTGGAAGTTGCTCTGATTTGGTAGAACAGGAGCAGAGAGCACTGATCTGAGGTAAGGAAAGCTGAGGTATCCTCTTAGCTCAGGCAGAAGCAGCCGTAACAGTCATGTGACCTGTCAGGTATTTTTCCCTACTGAAGATCAGGGTAAGATGCAGGAAGATGGTGTGGCTGGTTGGCTGGTTCATTCGCTTCCTTGCTTAGTATTCCTCCATTCCTTTATTTACTTAATTGCTTGTTTGTGGTCCTCAGGATTGAACCCAGGGGTATTCTACCAATGAGCTACACCCCCAATCCTTTTCCTTTTTTATTTATGTAGCAATACAGAGTAACAGGGTCTTGCTAAATTGCTCAGGCTGACCTTGAACTAGCATTCCTTCACCTCAGCTTCCCAAGTAGCTTTGATTAGAGGCATGTTCCATTACACTCAGCCTATTCATTTATTGTTTAATTCATTCATTATTTTGTTTATTTACTCATTCATTCCTCTGTTCCATAAATGTTTATTTGATCTCCACTCTGCCCAGGCACTAAAGGCAAGGGGAAGACAAATGCATGGCTTCTCAACTGTGCTTCTCAGCTGGTCACTGAACAGAAATGGAATCAATCTGGGGGTCAGAAATTCTAAATTCTAGACCTGTCTTTGCAGTCCTATGGCTTTCAAGGCAATTGTTCTGTGTCCCAGCTTCCCCAGCAGTTAAATAGGAACAGTAAAAGCTCCCTTACTTCCCACAGTCTTTATGAAGATAAAATGAACTACAGAAGGCAAAGCCCTCTAAAAGTTAGTTCACCTCAATAGGAGGCTGTGCTGAATTCAGGAAGGAATACATTAAGACACAGGATTTAATTTGAGTGGAATCTCAATCCATGAAAATGAGTTGCTTTGTTTCTTTAGATCCTTTTTTCTCAGTGTTGAATTCTCAAAGAAAAAATAAATACAGTAGGAGGTGCTGGTGGAAGAGAAATTAAGTGCTCTGGAATCAGGTAGTCCAAGTTTTGAATTTCATCTCTGCCATTTATAACTGTGCATCTTGAGCACATTACTTAACCCTCTGTACTTCACATTCCTCCATGGTAAGATAAAGATGAAGTACTAGTAAAATGTGGCTACAAAGATGAAATTAGACTGTATATGTTAGAGGACAATAGGAATGATGGATCTACCAGGACCTGACATGTAGTAGGTTCTTAGTAAATGTCAGAATTTACATTTTGTTCACTATTTTGCTAATGACTTCAATAAAAATAACTGGATGTTCTTGGGAAAACTACAAACTTAGAGGTTGAGGGAGGGATGGGGGCAATACTTCAGGAAAACAGAATACTATTTTCTCTTATTCCTTAAAGAATATTTTGTTTTCATAGCTAGGAGTGAGAAGAGGTGGTTCTATTTTTACCTTAGCTCAATTCTTGGTTTCTGAGATTGCTTGAAAAATAGCCTACATAAAAATGGGGGAAGTTGGAGATAGGAGGGATTTTCTTTTTTTGAAAAAAAAATTATTTTTATATTTTTATTTCACTGTTTTAATTATTTATTTTTACAGATGAACTAAGATAATGTTTATAGAACACTTTGAAATCTTCCTTTTGTCATTTTGAAATGCTATCCTCAAAGCCCAATACTTTTGATCTAAAGCTAAGACACTCTTGGAATTCTCTGGAGTCCCAAAAGATCCCACATCTGCATATCTGAAAACAAATGCGCAACCTGAATGTTTTCTAGCAGTCTGGCATAACACAAGCACAGCTTTTAGAATACTTATTCCTTTCCCATGGCCAGAATGTTCTGAAAGATCAGTTGGCATAAAAAGAAAAGATGCTAAAACATTCATGACAGGCTAGTGGTTCAATAATTATTCCATGAAAGTTGTGTAGTGCTTTCAACTCTGCTTGCCCTAAAGCAGTGTGGCTTTTCCTGGGCCCAGTTTTCATAGCCCAAGGCGTTAATGTGTAGCCTTCATTTCCTGCACTTAGCAGTAGCAGAGTTAACTATTTTTTTTGGCCCAGAATCAAATGTCTCTCCTTGAGAATACCTTCATGATTCTTCTACTAGAACCAAATATTCCCTCTTCTGTGCTTTCCAGGCTGGTAACGAACTTGCATTTGGAAAGTTATTTGCTTCTCTGTTTCCCTGAAAGATATCAATATATACTTCCCTCCTATCAACAGAGCAAGGCATTCAATAAATATCCATTGAAATGTATCCACCAAATGCAAGTTCCCAAGTCCAGGCTGGGAACTAAGTGTATAGGATTTTCAACCTTTTTGCCTGTCTACAGCATTCAGTTTTTCTGAACTTCTCTGTGGATCTCTGGGTAACTTTATATCGTCCTTGAAATGCTGATGGCTTCTATTAAAAAGCTCTTCCCCACCCTGCCATGATGTTATACCCTGGAGTCTATTAGGGATGGTGCGAAGTTGTATATTCCACTGAAAGTGGAATTGTTTGCCCTAGGGAGGTTTCACAATTTTACTGACCTTTCCTGTCTTTGAGACTGAATTTCAATAAGGATTCAGTTCAATTCAAATTATATAGCACTGATGAACTTTGGGATCATGGGTAAGATCCTGGTATTTCAAAGCTCAGATTTTCCAAATGATTTTTGCCCTTGATGAATATTTAATGCTGATTCTCTTAAAAGAGAATTTCCTTTTTGATTGAAAAGCAGAATATCATCTGAACAGCCAATGCCCTAGATATGAGGGGGTTTTGACCATAAATATAAAATAACCCCAGAGGAAGTAAGAACAAATCAATCAATTCTAATAATGCCTTGCTCACAATTTCCTAAGGATGGAAAGTCTAATAGCCTCCTCTTATTTATCAGAGGTAGGAGATTGCTTCCATCTGTTTTGCTTCTTGTTCTAAGATGCAACTTCATGCTTGGTCAAGAAACACGTTAGGAGAAACAAAAACATATAATTTGAGAATCCTACTTCAATCAATAGAGCTTTGGAGCTTTTTTTTGTTTCTTAGAATAATTTAGAGCAGACACTAATTTTTCGAGACTGGCTGACACTGCTTGCAATTTAAGAAGACGTGAGAAAGAAGTGTTCATGTCCTCAAGATCCTGAAGGGTGCGGGGTCAGTTCAAGTTGGTGGCGCTTACTCCACCACTTTGCACAGTCTGGGCAGCATTTCAACATTGCACAGGCAGGCAAACTGGTGACAGTCCTGGTATTTAGAAATGTATATCACCTGCACATTTGCATAAACAAAAATGAGAAATAAGACTGCAGGCTGTGGTCTCAGGTCATAAAGCATATTGTGATGATAGTAAATAGTATACAGTGGACTTCAGAGCACTCCAGGTTTATGTCAGAGCCCATGCAGGAATGTTACTAATGTGTCCTCCTTTCATTCTTTGCTCATGAGAAATTGGGGAAGAATAAAGCCATATGGAGAGACTTGCCAGCACTCCTAGATTTAGAATATCTGTCCCCTTCCTGCTCCTCAAGTATTTCTGCATGAACCATGTTCCCAGAACACGGTAAAGAAACATTTCTCATTTAGATATGGAAGGCTGCTTTCCCTTGCTGGGCTGCTTTCCTGGGAGGGGGCAATTTATGCTACATCGCAGGCTCAAAGAGCCATTTTTGAAATAACAGATTTTTTTTTTTGTAATTTTAGGGAGTTCATCATTGCCACCTTCTCCCCATTCCTTCCATGGCAATTCCCATCTAGCCATGATTCTTTCCTAGATGAGAAAGTGAAGCTGCAGAAATAAGGAAGGACATCAACACTGTAGCGTGAGAGGCAGTCGCCTTTCCTTTTAGGAAAATTTCTCTTTTTTTCCTTTCATGTCATTGCAGATGCAATTGATAGTAGCATGAGGTGGGTAGGCTTATTTAATAATTCTGCTACAGAAAGCCCAAGATCTTTGAAAACGATAATCACACAGGAATTTATACATTGATAAGCAGCTGCATTCAAAGCACAGCTGAAACAGCATCTCACTGAATAAAAACTATTAGGCTTGTTTTATTAGGTTAAGATAAATATAGTCCGACTCATTCTTTTCCCGCTTCATCTCTCCCAATGGACAAGTTCAATTAATCCATTTATTCTTCCTGGTTGACTGCTGCTCTACCAAATTGGAATGAGTGAGGTTTATTGCAAATGCCCTTTTGATTCCATTATTGCTATCTGCCCTATTTTACGCATTTAAAAATAGTTTGGGATTCATTAACCATGCCTCGCAAATGGATGTGCAATCCAGAGTCAGGAATATAAAAGAGCTTTTATATTTATATTATTGGCCTTAATTTTTCTCTTTGTTAAAGATTTTTCCTCTTTTTTCATAGATTTTAGTGCCTGACTCTAAATATAGTAGTTTCTGAAAATGATATACATACATAGATACATAGTTTAAAAGTCATAAATATCAGTAAAGTCAGAACAGAATTTCAAGATTAGATGTGATGTATAGGCATCAAAATCATTACAAATGAAGATTTTTATGTAGATTATTATTTTATATAGTAAAAATTGCTCTGATTTGCTTAAAGTGATTTCAATCTTTTCTGATTTTTTGGGAACATTGGCTTAGAAATACTATACTTCTCTGGATCCCAGGTTATAAAGGTGGGCTGGGCTGGGAGGGAGGATGAATTCACCCTGATGGCTATTTGACAAGTTGAATATGGAATCTCTTTCATTATGTGGCTTCCTGGTAGGCTTTATTAACCCTGAAATCAATAGGATCATGGCCAAGGGAATGGCAGTAGGGGCTAGGAAAGGAACATGTTCACCTAAGGGATTCGTTTCCTTATTTTAAAATACAATCACTCCTTACCTCTTCGACCAGTTGCAGCATACGACGGGTGCTTTCCAGCGACTAAGATTAAAAAAATAAAATAAATACTATAAGTGCAAGAACCAGAGATCTTGAAAAGCCAGAAATCCTTTCTTCACTTGAGAAATACAAAAGGGTCCCTGTCACATATTATTTTATATTCACAACTGAAACACAAAAATGTCTTCCCATCTCTTTCCTATCGAGCTTTCTACATGATCAGATTCCCTAAAGCAATTACATGAAAGCTTAATCTTCATAAAATCAAAGCCATATGAAGCTGATCTTGATATCAAAGACAAAGTAATCTGGAAAAGATAATTTTGCATGCTCAGGATGCATGAAAAATTATCTCAAATACTCAGAGGACTAATTTGGCCTCCCTGGGCTAAGAATATTGAATTTTAAACACAAACATAATTTTTCATGAATTCAGATGAATATAAGCATCAAGTTTCTTAGAAAGCTTCTAGAAACACAATTGGAAGTTGTTATCAATACAAATTAAGCTGTCGCCTTAGGGTGAAAAAAATCAAGTATGCTTGAAATAACTAGCCTATAGGACACAGCTATAATAATTATCTTCATTCTTAGATAAGAAAAAATGTGATGGAAAGTTTAAGCTCTGTGTTTGTCCCTCAGGCACAGTGTTGTCACTTTTTTCTTAGTTCCTTTAACACTACTAGAATCCAAGAACCCGTGTGATTTCTCAAAGCCATGCTTTTATGTGACAAACTTATTTTGGAGACGATTCTGCAGGAACCTGAAGGATGTTAGCTTTCTTAGAAAAGACTTAAGTAGGTTGTTCTTTGAAGTAGTACCTCTCTGGACAAAATATGTAAATATGTATGCATGTATTCAAATTTATTATTTTGCTAATATAAAGGATGAGTAGCATAGAATTTGCAAACAATAAAATATGCAACACTATTGTAAATTTCTTTTTTTCCATAGTTTTGTCGATGCATTGTAGTTGTACATAATGACAGGATTCAATGTTACATATTCACATGTGCACACAACATAACAATATAATTTGGTTATATTGTAAATTTCATATAGACAATTGAAAAGCTCTGTTGGTTTTGTAACTCTTTTAACTGTAGCTAACCATGTTATGAACTAGTGTGGTCCTGACATGAATGTTGGTTGGATATTTTCATCTATATTCATGAGTAAGAAGAAAATGAAACAACAAGGACATATATTGGAACTTGTTGGTCAATAAAGTGATGTCTTTGCTGAAGAAAATCATAGTTTTCAAATACTGGATGATTTCCCTCATTTTTTATTAACATACTTTTAAGTTTAATCTGCATTATTAACATTTTATCTACTTTCTTAACTCCAGTTAATTAACAAAACAACAAATCAAGCTGTGATTTTTACTGTTTGCAGATTTTGTAGTACAATTATTCTTGCCCTGTCTGATTTCTAACTACAACGTGATGTTACTGAATACAAAGCTGGGAGGATCTGCACTAACACATGGTATCCCATTCCAAGATACAACAGATATCAATAACTCAAGAGCACGGATAACAGTAAAATGTGCTAAAATAATTAGGACATGATGAGTTTTGAGTATTTACTACCTTTGATTTTAACATAATCTTTCTGATTGATAGATTATATAATTCAATATAATAGCTTTGTGTTGAGCAATCAGCTGGAAAAGTTCCTAACAACCAGCTCTCAGAATTGAGGTCGGTTCAGTGCTTGGAAGACACCTACAGGCATCACTTTGACCTAAGATTTCTAGAAACTGAGAATTAGGGCTTAGACATCAATTAGTACACGAGTTTTATAATCAACTCATTCCAGTCTGCAGAGGCGTTGGGCATAGAAGAAACATGTCATTTTTAAAAAAATTAGATATTAGAGGAAGCTTCTCCCCAGAACCCGAATTCCTCATCTTTTGCTCACCCTCCCAGTTCTCTGTTCCTCACCTCATCAGCCAACTGGTCAGCCCTCCGCTGCATCTCCTCCAGCTCATTGCGCATGTCCGCGTCTTCAGCCATGGTAGCGGTGGGGGGTGGCTGGGCGCCTGGGTTGGCGGGTCAGTGATGGGTTTGGCTGCAGAACTTGGAAAGAAGCAGATTTGAAAATATGAGAGCTTGTAGAAGTATGAGCAGACGTGGGGAAAGATCTAAGTGGCCCACGTTCTTACATGACTGGCCCCATAGCTCAGTCACCTTCTGAGATGGAAGGCACGTCATACTCTGCCGGTTCTCCAATAGGTGCCATGAACGCATGCTTGCCAACTCTACCATGGCGATAGGCACCTGTCTACATATGATGTGTCTTTAAAGACACAAACCATGTAAGGTTTGGGGATGATTGGGGTGGAATGAACCACTTGGTCTTGTTCTGGGTTGCAACACTTGTTTCAATGTCACATTTTTGGTTTTATTTGAATAGATTTATTGCTGTATAATTGACACAGCAAATCTCACATATTCTGAAGTGCACAATTTGAGAAGTTTTGGCATATATATATAAATCCAGGCAATTATGATCACATCAAGAAAATGAGCATATCTATAACTCCTGCTATTCCTTATACTCATTGTAGTCCTATCCTCCCACTGCTCCCTACCCCATACCACCCCTGTGCCCCCAATCTGCCATTCTACTTCCTGTCACTATAGTTTGTACTTCCTAGAATTTCATATAGAATAAATCATATAGGATATGGTATATAATTATAGTATATGCTATTATAATTATTTTGAGATTCATCCACATTATAGCATGTATTAATAATTATTGCTTTTTATTGTTGAATAGTATTCCTTTGCATTTAGAGGCATTTAGAAGAAAAATAATTTTTTTTTGTCTCTTTCAATTGTTATCAGAAGTTGTCAAGAAGGTTTGTGTCTGTGGGTGAGACATTATCATTCCAAAAGGGAATGGATCCTAGGCCCTAAAATGTGACCAGCCCGTTTCTTAGCTACTCTTTTGAAATTCTATATGGTGCAAATTACAGGCAGCAGGACTAAGATCCCTCTAAGAGCAAACTTCTCTCCTTCCATCTTTTCCTTCTCCTATCCTCTCTTCCTTCTCAAGTATTTGTTGAGTCCTCATAATATGGCAGAACAGTGTTAGGACTAGGGATATGATGATGAACAAGACAGGCAGATTCACTGCCTTCAAGGAACTAGAGTCTAACTGGGAAAAATAGAAGTGAAAGAAGGAAATCAGATAATTCAGTGTGATAGTAATGGCACTAGGGGACATACCTGGTTCCATGGGTGGACCTAGAGGTGCATCGGGCCTGCCTAAAGAAGTCATATACCCAGATACTGACATCAGCGGGATGGGGATAAAGCATCAAAGGAAAACTTCTCTGAGCAGCACAGTAGTAGAGGGCATGGGCTCTTCTTTTGTGGCTGAGATGGTCAATTGTGCATTGGCATTGGCCCTCCCTCTCGCACGGCAGAGCATGGACTTGGAGAAATGGTTGTCTAGTCAGGAATTACATTTCCAGTCCTCCTTGCAAGGAGGTGGCACCATGTGGTTGGGGATGGTGCATGGATTGTAGTGGAAATGAAGTATGTCCCTGTCAGACTTAGGACAGTTCAGATGCCATGATTCCACTCCCTATCTCTTCTGCCAGCAAAAACAGGTCCCCAGAGGATGGCTGAGCATGAGACAGTGGGAATTTGGGTCTTCTACATTCCAGTAGGGAGGAAATTTTACTGCTGACCAGAACACCTGAGCTCTTACATAGGTGAACAAGACACTTCTCTTGTGCTGTGTCATTGGACATGTGAGCATTTTATTTTGTTTTGTTATAGTGGCTGGTGTTACACTAATGAAGGCTTGAAGAAGCTTACCATGGAATAGGAGCATTGCATGACTTCCCAACTGAAAAATGTATTTGTGTTTGTCCTATTGAAAACTGAAGCTGGGAGAAGAAATTAGATTTAGGGCCTTGGGGCATTAATATGCTACTACTATTTGTATGAGAATAACTTTTTGCAAAAATAAAAACTTTTTGTCAGAATATCAGAAATATACCCACTGAGAGGCAAGGAAACCAAAACTCATAGGGGCTGGTCCTTGAGATAAATCTAGGGGAAAGGCTTGGCACTCCCTTCTCCAGTTTCACTATTCTACTGTTTTCTCAACTTCTAAGACTGAATTTCTCTGGGATTTTAAGTTACTATAGGGTATTATAATGTTTTCACATTTTTCCCTCTTGTAAAGCAGGTCTTGCTACTTAGTGTTGTTAGATTGGAGGAATCCTAAAGGGAAACTTCTTTGGGGATAATAGATTTCACAGTTCTTTTCTACCCTGTGATTCTTGGACAAAGTGTCAAGTACAAAATTATAGCAAAAGAAGAAGAAAAGAAGTTTCAGGGATGCATTCTATTACCAGCATTACAAACAAGTTAGCAAGATCATGTTAGTTTTATGGAGAGTCAGTTAAAAAATTGATAAGGCATCGCACCATGAGCCTGCTAATTTTCAAATACCTTTCTTGGTCACTGGAATGTATGCTCATGATATGATGTAGAGCTGTAAATGCTTTGTATTTTACTTAAATGCAGTTCTCTAAAATTAGGAATCTAAGAAACAGAAATGGGAAAGAATTTATACCAAATCATTCCTGAACCTTAAGATGAGCAGAAGTAAAATTTTAGTGTTTCTGAGTGATAGAAAATCTAGCCTCCAGAATAAAATGGTGGACCATTAGGTAGATTATGAACCACAGTTTAGTAGAGTGAACAGAAGTTTTGTCATCTGAAAGACAGAATTGGGCCTTTAGTTCTGGCACTTAGCAGCTGGGTGACTCTAAGCAAGTTCATCATCCTCTCTGAGTCTTAGTTTCCTCAACAGGGCAAACAATCCCATCTTATAGGCTTGTTGAGCGGAATAAATTATACAAAGTTGTGACCATCTTTGTAAAGATGTAGGGGTTTGTTATTCAGAAAGCCTTATTCAGAACAATGCTGTGCCCTTTGCTAAGAATGGAACAAATCCAGTCTCTGTTAATTAGCTTTCCTTTCCTAATGGCTGGGCAGGAGGCATGTTGCTGTGGTGCTGAGCACTCTGGAAGCCTGAAACCAGGGAAACGATCAGAGTGCTGCATCTCTGGTCTCCAAACAGTATCTCCCGTAGGATTACCACACAGAGACAAACAAGAGCACCTTCTGGCCCTGTTCTCCATCCTTATGATTTGCTGCTCAGGTTCTTGAGGGAACATCCTCCAGCCTAGGGAAGCACCTGATCTTTCCTTTTAATAGGCCAGTTTATTAGGAAGGGTCCATGTGCTTTTAGACCTGTAGTACTACTGTCATTGCCTGCTCTTCTGGGTTTATTTGCTATGGATATTTGTGAATTCTGTTCTCTCTGCCTCATTCTCTTACACACACACACACACACACACACACATTGTCAAGTCTCGTGTGTTTCCTTGGCAATCTCCTCTCAAAGTTGCTATTCTTGGCACAACAAGAACAGCTGTCAGGCCCCCTGGCTCTGTGCTGTTGGCAACCTGTCTGGGTTGGGCTGATGGGCAGGTGGCATGCTGGAAGAGAAGCCACATGGTGTATAACTTACACACCCTCGTTTGCATCACTTTCATGTCGCCCCAGGAGTTCCCACACATTTGTCTCACTCTAACATGCAGAATTCTATCTGTGATTTGATGACTCTAAAAGATCTCAAACACATGGTATGTGAAGGCTAGAAAAGCAATGTCTGCCCAATATAATGGGTCCCAGAGTGGGCACTGAGCACACCTCCAGATCATCTGTTGGGAATTTTATTGCTGGTACTTGATAAGTTGTCCCCATAAGCCCCAAAACCCATGCATGTTAGCATTCTAAGAGGCAGGTATAATGGTTCTGATTCACATCACTTCAGCAGCTGAAATAATGTTAATAATGAAAGGACATTTAATGTCAGAGTGGCAGGGGTCACTTTGCTACTATTACCACATGAAACCACAATCCCATCTGTGGTCTGAGCAGGTGGTGTGGTCCCAACCAGCAAAACCTGCTTGGTAAGCAAGGAAGCCAGGAAGCAGAGCCACTGGAAACAATTCCCTGGAGCTCTGATGTAAGATAATGTCCCAGTCCATTTAAAGCCCAACAGAATCTCATTGATTATCTCAGATCACCAGTGCATAGCGGAGAGTCTGGCTCCTAGTAACTGTTCATTCCTGTTAATTGACTTGTTAAATGAGTGACTGAATGAACCACTATATTCTGACAATAGTTTCTTAAATGTTCCCAAATCAGCACTTTTCAAGTTACAGTTTAGGACTGTGCTTCTAAAACTCCAAAGGCATCAGAACCATCAGAAAAATTGGAGTCCTACCCTCAGAATTCTGATGTGGTTGTAAGATGGGGATCTCAGTTTCTGTGTTTCTAATGAGCATTCAGGTGATGTTGATGCTGTTGGTTCATAAACCATGTTTAGAGTATCTCTTTAAATCAGAGATACTCTTGTTCAAAAAAGAACTGATGCACACTGTTATGGTTTGTATATGAGGTGTCTGTCCTTCAAAAGCTCCTGTGTTGATGCAGGAATATTTAGAGGGGAAATAACTAGATTGTGAGAGCTGTAATCTAATCAGTCCATCCTAGTTTGAATGGACTAACTGGGTGCTAACTGTAGGCAGGTGAGTGTGATTAGAGGAGGTGGGTTAGTGGGGAAGTACCCTGGAAGGGTACATCTTCCCTGAGATCCCTTCCCATTTTTCTCTCCACTCCTGGCCACCATGAGCTAAGAGGCTTTCTTTTGCCATGCCCTTCTGCCTTGTGTTTGGTCTTATCTGGGGCCAGAGCAATAGAGTTGGCCTGCAATGGACCAAACCTCTGAAACTGTGTGCCGAAGCAAACTGATTTCCTTTTAAATGATTCTGGTGAGGTATTTTGGTCACAGCGACACACAGCTCTCCAACCTAAACACTCTCCCGTGGAATGCTAATAAGTGTCACTAAGTGGGGTTAGGAGGTGATTCCATAGGCATAAGGAGTAGGGAAATAGTTGGCTAAATAAACCAGGGGCTTTGGGGCCATTAGGATCGATGGGTCAAATCCAGCTTGCTGCCTGTTTTTATATTGGGCTTGTACTGAGGATGGTTTCTATCTTTTTAAACAGTTAAAGAATAATTAGAGATCTAAAAACTTTGTGACATGTGAAAACCATATGTAATCCAAATTTTAGGGTCTGTAAATAAGGTTTTATTGGAGCAGGAGCATATGCTCATTCCTTTGCGTACCCACTGTCAATGGCTCCTTTCATGCTACCATGGCAGCAATCATATAGCCAACAAAGCTGAAAATATTTACTACCTGGCTCTATGCAAAAAACATTTGTGGATCTCTGGCCTAAAAAAAGAAAGAAAGAGCAAAAGCGAAACAGAAATCCTTTAACATTCTTTATCAGTCTTAAATATCCCTGGAGCATTACACATTTCCTATTGACAGCTTTAGTGAAAGGTATATATTTTTTTTGTCTGTATTTTTCTGTAAAATCTCCTTGTCATGGAACTTCCTGTGGTGTTTCTTGGAACACATTTTAAAACAAGAACTGATGCATAGAGTAAAAATATGGAAATGAATTTGCTTTGAGTAAAACTGCTTTCTCACTACAGAGCCTGAACTCAAATATGAGGTTGGGCTCAGGAAGGCAAGATGAGTTTGGATAGTGACATGTGAGTGATTTTTGATATACAAGGTGGATAGAGACCACCCTACTTGGGACATTCCATAAGTCCAAGTACCATAGGGCAAGAGCATCTTAGGGAAGATATAAGGAGAGTGTATCCTGAGCTAATAATCAGTTTCTTTCCATGTTTCCTCTTTTAATTAAAAAAAAATGACTCAACAAATCTATGTAAGTCAACACCTACTGCCTGAATAATAGAGAACTGAAACCTACATTTTGATAACTGGTCACACAGGTAATCACTTGAATGAAGCTCCTTTTCCTAGATCCTACTTGCTTTCTGGGAAAGTGCACCTTCAATTTCAAAAGTGCATAAAAACAAAGGCCAAAGAAAAATAAAGGGATTTTATAAACCAAGTCAGTCAACTCTCCTTACATATTAATAAAAATCATGTTAACTAACACTTATGGAGGCTTACTCTTTACTAGACACTATTTTAAACTGCTTTTTTATATTATATATAGTCCTATACAGAATTTAAAATGACACAGGATGTGTGTTTTATTGTCACCACCACTTTGTGGATGAGGAAATGAGGCTTACTGGTAACTATTGACACTAAGCTAAATTTAAGATTGGAAGTGCGGATCCTTAACAAGTTTTTTTTCCCAAAGGGTATTTATTCTCAAAGTAAGTTGTGTGGATATTTTGTCTGATAGTTAAAAACTGCAGACTATTTTATTTTTAGTTTCATTTACATGTTGGAAAATAATACAGAGTGATTTGATTGGTGTATCTGAGTCCATAAACTTAGCTTTTAGTATTAATTGTCATCTCTACCTATGTTCTTAATTTCCAATTTTTTCTTTCCTTGGTTTTATTTTTATGTTATTTCTCCTTTCTTCCCAAGATGTATTATTGTGTTTTTCTTTTTATATTTTGTCAAATTGACAAATGGATCATTTATTTTACATTTTTATTGTTTTGGGTGTAGTATATGTATTGCTGTTAATTGACCTTTAGGTGTTACTATGGCTATATTCTACGGGTTTGGGCATATAGTGTGTTATTTACTCCTGCAGACTTTTAAATTTCAGTTGTTATTTCCTCCTACTTCTCCACCTGTGCTTCCACCACAGCACTGTGCATCATTTTTATTTAATTTTATTTATTTAGTTTTTAGTTGACACATAATAATTGTACATATTTATGGGGTATAGCTGATATGCATGTATACAATGTGTAACAACCAAATCAGGATATCATTATTTTAATGTCTTCAGTTTACAAGTTCTGCAGACCTCCAGAATCATTTGCTTCCCAAGTAGACTGAAAACTTATGGGGCCATGGGTCCCCCAATAGTGCCTGCCCTCTCAGGGTAGACAAACATGCTAATATCCATGAGATAAATTCTTTCACTCAGAAAGCTAAGCAAAGATGGATATCAGGAACACACACACACACACACACACACACACACCCACACACAGACCTAATACTTCCTATTTTCTCCAAATAACAGTCGATGGAAGATAAAAATTTTTGTTTACAATAGAGAAAGAAAACAGTGGATTTGGAATGTTGGAGACTGTGTGTGGTTCTGATAATTTATTATTCCTCAGAAAATGATGTCTAAATGCTAAACTAAGAATCAAGCAAGCACTCTATCACAAAATTTCATTCCTATATCCTGGCCCCTTAAATAGCCATGACTGTAAATTTTTAAAAGTGTGGGCTGGACTTGACTCTGTGATACTGTATTTTGAACATTGTGTTAAAAATGCAGATTTCCAGTTATACCACCTGTAGAGAAAGATCTGTCCAGGTAGAGCTAGAATTTGCATTTTCAGCAATAGGTTCTTCTTATGCTTCCAATAATTGGGGATCCATGAGTAGTGTAACAGGGCTGATAATCTTTGAAAAGTATCCAATGAGATATTCTGGTAACTATATGACAAAACCATCTAGAAACACAAGTATGTGGTCCCCCAGCATTTAGGAGGGCCTCTGGGTGAGAGCTAGTGGCTTATTTCTCTCCCCAATATGTTATTTTCAATATGATGACATAGTATATGTTAGGTTAAACACCATGAATACATTTCTTATAGGAGAATTCAGCTGAAGATCCATTTCAAGTGACAGGTACTTCAACCAGCTCATGAAAATATCACCTTCTCCCTTATAGTCTCTGAGGGTGGTCACTCATTGAGCATCATTAGAAGCCCACGTCCTTTCTTGGTTGGCTTATTTATTTTCCAGATCATCCCACTCCATGCCATTCCTACATGGGAATCTGTACTGAATACATGGATAGAACAAATGAAGTCCTGAACTGGTTTTTCTGAGAAAGGAAGTCTGCTTCTCTGATGAGCCCTTTCCCTGGGATATTCTGGGATTAAGAAAAGCAGAGCTGACAGGTGGTTTTGGCTTGGGTTTTGTTCTTTAAGGTGCTGGGTCTTGGGTGGACTGGCATTTAAATGCATCTGACATTGGCATTTTTTGATTATAACAGGGCAGCCAGCCACCACCAGCACTGATTATGCCTAAATCTCTTTTTCAAAAATGCCAGTGTTTCTTTTGTCTGTTTTGCAAATGTAGCTAAATGGGGATTTAGCATTGTGGTTTGTATTATGCAACAGTTCCTGATTATTTATTTGGGTGCCAAAGCATAGTGGACTAACTGACCAGGAGGGAGTGAGGGACAGAACTGAATCCTGTCTCATTTATCCTGATTTTCATAGTCAAAGCAAACCACAACAATTGGTTCATCTATTTAAACAGTATTTATTGAATGATGCTCTTAGTGCAGCCACATCCAGCAGTGACTGGAGTAAAATGATGTCTGCCTTGGAAGGATGGTTGTAGGAGCTCTAGCAAGAAGCCTTTTATTTTCAAGTCTCTCCACCCTGCCTAGAAAAGAACCAGAGGAAATGCATGTATTCTCAGGTACATGGTTTGGTTCCTTGAAGGTAGTTGATATACTGTAGGACTACCATTTGGCTGCAATAAATCAAGTCTTTTTACATCCTACATAAAATAATTCCACTTATGGATGCTTGAATAGATAGAATCCAAACTCAACAGAAAAACCTCCCATTCTAATCATACTTTAATTCTAAAATTAAAGTATTTCTGTGGACATATGACCAAATCAACAATAGAAGGAAGCTCTATGTATTCAAACTCACTCATACTTTTACCTTCAATAGTAGATGTTGTTGGTGCTGTGATGAGCCCCCTAACTGGTTCTTTGTCACCATCCTCCCATTTCTGTGTCTCTGACCCTCTTTGTAAAGATTGCCCTAGACCGGCTTCACCTGACCACTGTGAAGTGCCTGGTAGTTTATGTTCTTTCAAGGGCAGGCCCACAGC